>LBNU01017856.1:38472-148615 GCA_014162995.1 Artemisia annua
GGTTTAACAACTTGCGGGTCACTAGGAGTAGACCACATTTTCATTTCTTTCAGAGGATACATCTTCCCTTCGTACGTGCCTTTTAGTGTTGTTTTCTTAAACCAATCTTTCGCCCATTGATTACAATTACTCAAACCTAGATACCTGGAAACTGCACAAACGTGCCCACATGGTAAACCAGATAGTTGCCATTTTTTACAAGTGCATGTACCCTCTCGCAAATCAACAACATGGCTTTTCTGGTTCTCCCATACTCTGTAAAGTTTCAACATTTCAATACCTGTAACAATCCAGGTGCTGCTCTTTAAGATCCTATCGTTTACCTTTGCAGCTGCCCATTCAGTAAGCTCGTCTTTAGGTGCATCTATTACATATAATGAGTAATAAACACATGAGCAAATTAAACTTTATAAAGCAAAACATTGTAACGCATTACTACCGTGCTAATAAAATGTATTGTACAATGTTACCGTATAAGACATACTAGAATAAAATATAGTCCTACGTTACACACTTTCATAGTATAATGAGTAATAAACACATGATGCATTTTATTTGTTTGATTAATCAAATGATGCATTTATTCATTTATTCCTTTATCACTTGTGATATTTTACATTTATCACTTGTGATATCAGTTGATATTGTATTTATATCACTTGTAATATTTGTCTAAAGCAACATTTATCACTTGTGATATCATTTGATATTGTATTTTTTTGTTACAGATTGTTTCTAGGATCTATGATGAGACTGATTTTAAAAGTAAATTCAATAAGATAGGTTGGAATATGTATATTGGGCCGGATGAGTTTGAGCGTAAATGGAATAATTTGATGGAAGTGTTTGGTCTTGTTAATCATAAGTGGTTGTGCAAGATGTATAGGATTAGATCATCATGGATTCCGGCTTTTTTTATTGATTCGCCACTTTGTGGGTTAATGAGGACTACCTCTAGGTCAGAGAGTGAGAATTCTTCCTTATAAGCTGGTTCACCTTCATTGACTTTGCCTTTTCCATCCTCCTTCATCTTTTTGTAAGCTTCATCAAACTTCTTTTGATTTGCACCTCTAGTCCTTGTTGATGGCGAGCCACTTTTATCAACTTTATTTTTACTTTTCTTTGTAACACGTGGTTCATCTGGTTCATAATCATGTGGTTTTCTTTTTTCAGCCTCCTTATTCTGTGCTTCTCTTTATAGCTTTGCAGATTTTTCTAATCTTTTTTTTGCGTGCATTTCTTTTGCGCCCACTGATTTTTTCCTCATCTTCATTAGAATGTGTGGTTCTTCAGTTTTTACCTTAGGATCACCTGAGATATTATATATAAGTTAGATTTGTATGCATGCTTGTTAAATATTTTTGTGAATATCACAGGAGATAATATTATTTTTTCAACATGTACCTTTAGTAGATGTCGTAGATTCAGACAATCCAACTGTCTTTAAAGCATCTTCAACCTCTGTTTGTATTGGTTGATCTGCATCATCACAAACTATAATAAACAAGTCATTTCTCATCACAAAAACAGCCATAAACCTAGCAGAAACATCTTATATGCACGTTATCACTTGTGATTAGTTAATCCTATCATCTGATCTTTTATATTTTCACAAAAATCTTCATAGGATCACAAATTATAACAAACAAGTCATTTCTCGCCACAAAACTGTCATAAAGCTAAGCTTTTATCCTATCACTTGTGATTACCTAAACATGTTTTACAAATATTTCTTGTGATATATCACTTGTGATAATATCACTTGTGATATATCACAATTGATATGTCTCATGTTTTATGTTCTGCATTATTTTTGAATCAATTTTTTATATATATCTCATGTTATATGCACATTATCACTTGTGATTACTTAAACTTACCAACTACTTTGTTATATTTTCACAAAAATCTTTTCAGCATCACAAAGTATAACCAACAAGTCGTTTCTTGTCACAAAAACTGCCGTAAACCTAGCATAAACATCTTATATGCACGTTATCACTTGTGATTAGTTAAACCTATCATCTAATCTTTTGTATTCTCACAAAAAACTTCATAGAATCACAAAGTATAACAAACAAGTCATTTTTCGCCACAAAACTGATGTTAACCTAACCTATCATCTAATCTTTTGTATTTTCTCGCCACAAAAATTGTCGTATTATCACTTGTGATTACCTAAACATGTTTTAAAAATATCTCTTGTGGTATATCACTTGTGATATATCACTAGTGATATATCACTTGTGTTATATCACTAGTGATATATCACAAGTGATATATCACAAAGTGTAACCAACACGTTGTTTTAAAAATATCACTTGTGATTACCTAAACATGTTTTAAAAATATCACTTGTGATATATCACTAGTGATATATCACTTGTGATATATCACAAAGTATAACCAACAAGTTGTTTATTGTCACAAAAATTGCTGTAAACCTAGCATAAATATCTTATATGTACATTATCACTTGTGATATATCACTAGTGATATATCACTAGTTATATATCACAAAGTATAATCAACAAGTTGTTTATTGTCACAAAAACTGCTGTAAACCTAGCATAAATAACTTATATGTACATTATCACTTGTGATTACATAAAACTATCATCTAATCTTCCATATTTTCACAAAAATCAACAAACAAGCCATTTCTCATCCCAATAACTGCCATAATCTTAGTATGAACATCTTATATGCACATTATCACTTGTGATAACTTAAACCTATCTTCTATTCTGTCATTTTTCACAAGAATATTCACAAAATCTCTAATAATATTTTAAATAAGATCGAAATGAGTGTCGTACCATTAATCGGATTTTGATTTGGTTCATTTTCCACCATTTTTTTTTTGCCGTATCGGTTTCTTCAGGCTTTGAATCATTCATTTTTATGATTTTTAGATGATTTTGATGGTTAAATGACTATTGATTTTTGATTTTTAAGTGTTTTTTGTTGTTGGTGGGGTAAGTTTGGCATATTTATAGTTTTAGTCCCTCCGTGTTTTTTAATCATTTGATCTTGTCGTTTTAAATTCAATGAAACGGACGGTCCAGATTGATCCGTCAGTTTGTAAGGTTTTTTGAGTTCGCAAAATAACTTTCCTCATCTGATATAATGATTTTTAGTTGAGTAATAACCAAACATGTAACACCGATAATGTATGTTTATGTCTACATTTTCCTTCTAACTTTTTACGGAGTATTAGATTATGGCGATGACCGAATATGGCTTTCCAAACCAAGGTTTACAAGATCGGGATCCTACCCAGGATCGTTTTCGTCTTTGCAAGATCGTGATCATAAGATCGGATCGGGATCTTAAAGATCCTACTATAATTTCATTTTCTTAATAGTTTTTGTAATATTATACAAATTTACAAATTATTATATATATCATAAACACAAAATTATATAAATGTTCCATCGAAATGTTGTCCTAAATTATGATTATGAAATGTTTAATAAGATTAACATGTTGTTTTATAAATTCTACAAAAGTTAATATAGAAATTTGCAGTTTTTTAGTTTGTTATCCGAGAAAAGTAGGATCGGATCGGATTAGATCTTAAGATCCTATGGTCAAGATCGGGATCCTATAAGATTTTAAGCTGTCAAAGATCCTATGTAAGATCCTGATCGTTTTTGCTTTGCAGTATCGTAAAATCGTAAGATCCTAATATCAGGATCGGGATCCTGACAACCATGTTCCAAACCAATGTAGGCCATAGCTATCCACCTCTGAAAATTTGCAGCCATGTGGCACGTGATCTCCACCTAAGCCGCTGCAATTTTTTTTAGTTACTACTGGTAGTAGGCGCGTGCGAGTATGTGACCACATGCCAAAGTTTTTATGTGAACCAACCAAACACGAGCTGATTAAATGAGAATCGGCTCAAGGCAGAAATATGTGGGTTTGGCAGCATTTAAGGCCGTGTCTTGGTTTGGCTTTGCATTTTTCTTCCATCAACTTGTAATATTTAGACATTTGGATAGTTTGATCGTGCTCTATAAGGTCGGTTTCTACCGTTTTGTACTAGCTAACCAGGGCAGGAGCATGTAGCGTGGCCGATGAACATTGGAGTCTTGTTTACACTTGCACGTTTGTATATGTTCGAACAGTGGAATCCATGTAACAACATTGCAAATGTGTATTCTCTTTATATAGATTATATAGATTAGACAGTTTAAAGTGAGATTTGAGTAATATATATAAATTTGAAGTTAGAATGGGTTGTTTTTCTGATGATAATAGAGATAGATAATAAATTGCTTGTACCGATTACAGGGTATGGATTAATTAAGATCCATAAATCATGGTTTAAACGTACGTCCTCCAACTCTAAATTCCAATACTTTAAATTATACTGTACATCATTTTCTCTTAACCAATACTATTAATACTTGATACTTCATTAAAAATCTAATTAATAATTATCAGATCTCTAAAACTAAGATCAGTTGAGCATCTAATAATGACAAGGAATACACCTTTAATTTGGTTGACAACTTGACATGCACCGGGTCTGGAATATTTTGGTTAGGCTGCTTCCAGTTAAGTCAAACACCGTTTTCCTCGAGTAACATGAACAAGAAAAAACTCTAATCAATTTTTATCATAATAGCGGATAATATAAATTTTGGCAAACAGCAATATTAGTCATCTAGTTTTTGAATCTTAAATTATTGTAGCAGAGTAACATGAAATGTCTGCAAAATAATTGGCCAAATATGAGATACAGTTGTCCAATAAACAAGTTATACCTGCATTAGACAAAACTTAATTTACCTGATAACACACAATTCAAACAAGCATGTCCTTTCCAACATATAACAAAGGAAAAAAGAAACCTGCCATAACTATAAGCCTGTTAAATAAAGGCATGGCCACGATGATCTCAGTTTGCAAACATGAAAATTAGTGTTTTTTTAATCATACTGATTCAACTACAAGATCTATATACAAACTTTCAATCAGCTTTTCGCTTTGAATCTTCAGTTTCTGTACTTTTGGTTATATTCAAGGAAATTTGTAGCTTCAAAATGGATGTGTTTCTTCTATGGTTTCGATCAACGACAGTATAGATGATCATGATCGTCATCAAACTCTGTTACACCTAACATCGCCAAAGCTAAATGAGACTTCATTTCATTCTTCGTTTGTCGAATCTGAGGATAACCATCGCTAACATAGTTGCTAGAAGATAATGCCATACTAGGCTTTGTCCTGATTGTTGAATTTTCTTCAACTCCGGTGAGGATTGAGATGATGCTGTCTATGTTTGGTCTTTTTGATTCTTCATTGGTTATGCAGGCATCTGCTGCTTGCATCATCCGGGCTATCTGGTCTAAGTTTCTTTCAGTGAATTTGATGCGGGGATCAAGTAGTTTCTCTATAGAACCCTGTTGCAACAGTGGCTTCGCCTGCATATTTTTAGCAGATTTAATCAGTATATTAATGTGTTTTTCACGATAAAAGAATCATAAAATTTATTCTAGAAGATCTTGAAAATGAGATTCCAACATAAGTAAATCATATCTTTCAAATTATTCAGCAATGATAGTGATTGAAATGGATGTCGTTTTCAAAGTGATTATCACAACTTGAGGAATCACAATATAATCAAGTCGCTTATAGCTAAAGATAGTTGAACAATGTTACATCCATCTCATTAATCAGTTTCCCACGGCTAGTCCTTGCCTATCTGATTATTTTGACCCCAAATACTCAGAGAAATCAGTTGAGTCTGAAAATGACAGTTTTGATCGTTTAAAATTCATACTCCGCCAGAAAAGCAGAATGATAGGAATGACTCACCCACAAAACCAAAATCAGTTGAGTCTGAAAATGACAGTTTTGATCGTTTAAAATTCATACTCCGCTAAAAAAGCAGAATGATAGGATTTACTCACCCACAAAACCAAGTTCTCTTCTCCTGCGCCTCTTCGTGTTTCAATCGGCTTGCGTCCTGTTATCAGTTCCAAAAGAACCACCCCAAAGGCATAAACATCGGTTTTATCAGATACTTTCCCATGTTGAAAATATTCAGGAGCCAAATACCTGTAAAAGAAATCATTTTTAGTCATTCCCACCAACCAAAACAAAAATTTTATGCAAAATCTTACCCGAATGTTCCTTTGACAGTTTTGCAAAGAAAGGGAACCGACGGGGCAGAAGTCCACGTGGCTAATCCAAAATCACATAGCTGCAAACCCAGACAGATAAAAAAGCATTAAATCTCATTGACACCTTCAGATCAGGGTATACATATGATAATTTTAAAGCAAATTTCTTCCTCACCTTAGGTGATTTTCTTGAAGAAAGAAGAATGTTTGAAGGCTTAATGTCTCTATGAACCACACATCTTTCTGTTCCGTTATGCAGATACCTCACAGCCTCAGCAATTCCTTTAGCAATCTTATACCTTACTGACCATGGAAGCTTTGATCCACCATTTCTCGTTTCTGCAAAAAAGAAAGAAAAAAGACATTTCTTAGTTAATAAAGATTATCCAAACTTCAAGAATCAACATCAACAACAAAACCCACTAGTGCAAAGCAAAGGTCGAAGAATTAGTACCTCGTAGATACCGTTCTAAGCTTCCTCCCGAAACATACTTGTAAACTAAAAACAAACCCCCCTCTGGGTCGATACAAAACCCCACGAGTGGACAGATAAAAGGATTATGAAGAGAACTAGCTATCATTAGTTCTCTACAAAATGCTTTAGGTGCCTCCTTATCTTCTTTGTCCAATTTCTTGATTGCCACACTAGTCCTCAACATCCCAACTCTTCCTTTGAACACATAGCTCAATGCACCTCTCCCCAAAACCCTTCCTACACAATTTAAACAATTTCAAATCAGATCCCAATTTAACGAAATAAAGAGTCCAAATTGAAGAGATTGGAGGCAAAAATCTTTATTATAAGAATAATGCATAAACCACCTATTCAAAATTTTGTCGTTAAACACCTCTATATTGAACTACTTTATGCTCATAATGCATAAACCAACTATTCAAATTTTGTCATTTAACAATTAACATCACCTCTATATTGAACTACTTTATGTTCATAATGCATTAACAAACTATTCAAATTTTGTCATTCAACATCACTTACTTTATGCTTCACATACTATGTATCTGTTTTTTACGTTTCCAACAAATCATACAAAAAATGTCGACCACGAAAATCCCCTTAATTATTTTGTAAAGAAAAAAAATATCCTTTTAAACAATAAAAAGTAAAACCATCAATGAGTAAAAAAGATAAAAAAAAACTTTAGGCCTTATACAAACCATCATATCTTAATTTTATACAAACTCCAAACCTACTTGATTTTAAATGCACATAATGATGACAAGGGTTTGGTTATTTATTTCTAACTTATCACAATTGTTTCTTGGGGAGTCATAGCATTCAGTTAAGTCAAAAGTCAAAGACATCACATTGAAACAAAAAAAAAAAAAAATGGAAATCAAGTAAGTACCTTTGGAAAAATTCCTCGTAGCAGATAATATTTCACCATAGCTAAATCTACACATGTTATGTGCAACAGGTGAAATACTTCTTTCCAAAGACTCAATTCTTCTCCACTTAACCTCTTGAGATCTTGGTTCAATCAGCCCATTATCCAAATTTACCATCAAAACAGTTGAAGATGATGAGTTAACACTCATAGATTCAAGCTCAACTTGTGAACACAAACTAAATCTAAAAGATGAATGAACTGAATGTGGTTCAGCATTATTTGCCAATCCACTACCAACTGCACATCCACCACTTTCAGCTAACAACCATGCTTTATTATGCTCACAATTACTCACCATTTTCTTTTTCATTTCATCTTTTTTCTTACTAATAGTTGGAAAGAAACAAGCAAAACCAAAATCCCATATCATTTTCTGGATAAAGCTTTTAAATTTCATTTCTTTTTCCTCATTGTAATGATATATTTCATCATCATCATTATCATCAAAATTTACTAAAGATGATGAAACTGCAAGTGGGTCTTGTGTAGAATTGAATTGGGTCATACCCATTTTACTAATTTTTAAGAAAAATGTGCAAAAACACCAAAATCAAGAAACTCAAAAGAGGGAAAAAGATGATTGCTTGAAAGTGGGGGAGAGAATATATATTTTTTAACATGGAATCAGGAATAGTGGGTGTGAAGATGAGGGAAATAATATATAAATGTAGGTGGTCTGTGTAGGATTAAATTAAAAGGATTAGTTGGGAGAGAGAAAAATATGGTCCCCTTGTGGAGATAGGTAAATGAAAGAGAGTCGGAAGGGATTGATTGTATTGTATCGATTGTTCTAAATGGCTCCCAAAGGTCCTGCAAAAACCTCGCGAAGGCGTGAGGCTTATCATATCCTCACGTCATGCCGCTACGTTGACTTATGCTACGTTTTTTTTTAACTCGATATATATGAAATATGATATAAATATATAAATATTTTCATATTTTGTGCCGCCTTATGTCACGCCTTATAAACGCAAAAGCTTCGCTTTAACTGCAAAAACGTAAGACTTAATAATCCACACCACTCCTCGCGCTATTTATAACCTTGATCGTATCTTGTGAAGAGAAAAATGTAGGTGGTCTGTTAAAGAAAGAGAGAGATAGGTGGTACTAAAGAAAATGAGAAGAAAAGTGTGAAGAGTTGAAGAGATATTCTATCTGTTAATGGTTATCAAAGACAAAATGGAACCCACACAAAGACAAGGACATATTGGTTACGTAGTTGGTTTTCTTTACCAATGTTTATTTTATTTTATTTCTTTATTTATCAGGTTTCTTGCAAAGAAAAAAGTAATGTTAAAAATAGAAAATTAACAAGGTTTGAACATCACAGAAACGAGCATTATTTTAATAAACATATCTTTTAATGTTATAATAATGCTAGAATTATATGTAAATGTTGTTTTATTTGCAATTAGTAAATGTTGCTTTTTTCACTAGATTGACAATAATAATGTGATAATAATGCCAAACAAGAGTTTTGTATCATAGTAAACAAGAGTTGAGATCCATGAAGAACCCATACATGCCATAGAACCTATCAACCAATCATAGTCACCCATTTATATTTTTCACATTTTTTTTCAAAACAACATATTTTACAAACTGTAAATCTTCAAGCTACAAAAAAAAAATACCATCGCGACGAGAATTAAATGATCTTTCTATAGATATGCATTGTTATATACTTTCGACGAACTTTTTTTTTTTTAAAATTTCTGCCCAGAAAGAATCATATATGATTCGTAAAAATCATATATGATTCGTAAAAAATCATATATGATTCTTACGAATCATATATGATTTTTCTGGGCGAAAAAATAAAAGTTCATCGAAAAAAAAGTTCGTCGAAAGTATATAACAATGCATGTCTATAGAAAGATAATTTAATTCTCGTCGTGATTGTATTTTTTTTGTGGCTTGACGATTTACGGTTTGCGAAATATTTAAGTTTTAAAAATGGTGGAAGTTTATTTTTTTATTTTGATAAAAGAAAAATAAATGGCTAAGATTGCTTAATGGGTTTTATGGTAAAAGTTGGATCTATAAAAAACTTTTGGCTAGTAAACAATTTGGTCAAATAAACCCCTCTTCCCATGATATCATGCTCCCGTTGACCAACCGACTTCGGCATTTTTTGACACATGTTTCTTACATTATTATTACCGGTAATTAAAAAAAAAAAAAAAAAAAAAAAAAAAAAAAAAAAAAAAAAAAAAAAAAAAAAACTTATATTAAACTAAAAATCATATATATTCAAGGGTAAAATGCAAAAATGGTCTCTAAACTTCCACGAAATCGCAAATATGAGACCGAGACAAAAAGTAGCGCAAAAAAGCCACTAACGTTACGCAAATGTGCAAAAATGCCACCGAGAGGCATTTTCCGTTAGTTTTCCCGTTAAGTGTCATGTCACTGAGGGTAGTATCGTCATTTCATGGTTTCCCGGGTACTAAGTGTACGTGTAGTGACACTGTAGATTGAAGGACTAAATTTGCAATCGAAAGTTTGCCTTTTTACACACTTTACACTATCCAGTAATTAAATATGACCGTTGCATCACATTATTTCACACTTTCCAATATCCGACAAAAATATGGTCTTGATTTGTGACTGTGGGAAACAAACAACAATCAAAACAAGCTGGACAAACAGGAACCCAGGACGACGATTCTACTGTTGTCCTTCATGTGGGTTTATTGGATGGACGGATCCTCCAATGTGTTGCCGAGCAGTCGTTGTGATTCATGGCCTGTTGAGGGCGAGGAATGAACTTGAAGAAGAGTTGAAGGAGCAGTTGAGGTTGATGAGGGAGAAGGATCAGCAGTTGAAGAAGCTCAACAAGTTTCTTATTTTTAGTTGGGTCTTTTTTTTCATTGTCTTTAAGTTGCTTTAGGTTGGTATGTATGTGTATTGACATCCTTCTGGGTTGTATCATCACAGGGTTTAAGGTCATCCCTGGTTTGTATTGACCTTCGTGTTAATAAAAAATGTATGATTTTTGCACTAAAGTGGGATCATCGTTGTTTTGGTTGTTGTTATTATAAGAAGACCAATGTAGTCAATAATGTTCATTTAACTTGCAGAATCAATATGCAGTAAACTTGGTTTCTGGTTCCTTATCAACTTTGACTTATAAAAGTCAAAACAAGTTTGGGTCACTCGGTATACTTAAATAGTGGGCATGTTGGGTCATTCAATATACGTAAGTATATGATGATGGGCAAACCACACATTGTGCAGAGCATTATGCAGCAAATAATGATGGTAAACCAAAATGAAAACAAATACCATTCCTAATTAATCAAGTCTAAAAAACAAATCACGTACAAGTTATTGTCTAGAAGACAGAAACTCAGTTACACAATCCATACACTCATTGTGTTAAAACACAGAAAAAAATAACCAACCCAAGTTTATTGCACCACCACAATTGTTTTGACTCACTTGGCGATGTTGGCTTTTCTCTTGATCCTCTTCTTCCTTTGACCTCCACCATTCCCTGTAGATTGTGATACTTGACTTGCTTGTGTTACAACTTGATGACTTGGCCCTGCTGCTACCTCACTTGCTTGTGTTCCAACTGGCTGGCTTGGCCCTGCTCCCACCTCTATTGCAGAAGATCCCACTGGCTGAGTAGATCTTTCTAGTACCTCATTTGGTACTCCTTCCCTTCTTGTTCTCCCTTGGTTGCCTCTTCGTCCCGTACAAGCTCTCTTATTGTGACCCTGCCCACCACAGGCACCACATTTGACAGTCTTGCCCCTCTTTGACAACTTCCCATTTTTTACCATTGATTTTTTCATAACCTGTTCAGCAATCTCATCCCTTGACACTCTTCTCTTCTTCCGTGGTCTTCCAATTGGAACATGGTGGTTAGGTTGCTAGGGTTAGGGCATTTGGACCAAAAGGGTGGACCAGCAAGTCCTTCAATCTTGGGTTGATACATCTCCTTCCATGTGGTTAACCAATAACATGGGTGCACATAATCCTCTGGGATCGCAACCTGGTTGTCAATTGACTCCTTGATGTGTTTAGCCATGTCGTTGATAGCCGCAACAGCATGCTTACATGGAATACCAGTGAGTTCCCATCTCCTACATGTGCATTCCCTTTTTGGCATATTCACAACACATTGGTCACCCCAAGCTCCCTTACACTGGTATGTATCCCCCCACCCCATAAAACCTTATATTCATTTGCTTCCTCCTTGATGATTTCTAAAATTTTAGTTGCTGTTGGGGTTAAGGGACCTTCACATCTGTCTATTACATGCTGCACGCTAACACTTCTCTTCACAAGATACTCCCTGATGTACTCCAAACAACCAATGATTGGTTGATCTCTGCCGGCCACTAACTTGCTATTGAACGATTCACATAAGTTGTTAAGAAGGATGTCACATTTAGCTCTCCCTGTAAAAAATATATCAATATCAACATCATTTTCAATCTTATTAATATTACAGATAAAAGTCATAATATCAACATCATTTTCAATCTTATTAATATTATAGATGAAAGTCATAATATGTGTATATTGTACCTGAAAAATGTGACCTTGACCACGATGATGCTGGTATCTTCCTTAACCAGTCATAAGCTTTAGAGTCCATTGATTTTAGCTCTTCCATACCTCTATTAAACTCAGGGACTGTTGATGCTCTAGCACAGCTCCAAACAAGTTCCTTGATATTCTCTCCCTTGAATAACTGTTTCATGTTATCATATATGTGTCGCATACAGAATCGGTGTTCAGCAGCAGGAAACATTTCTGCAATGGCTGGTAATATCCCCTGTCGATTTGTACAAAACATAATATGTGAATGAGGAGTGAATTGGGTTGGAAATCAATTAATTGAATCTACACAATGTTTATACCTTTTGTCTGTCTGAGATAAAGGTGAAGTTTGAATTTGGTTGCAAATCAAGATCATCTCCAAGATTGCTAAGGAACCATAACCATGAACTCTTGGACTCAGCTTCAACCACTGCGTAAGCAATTGGATAGAGGCCATTATTGCTATCGACACCAACAGCAGTTAAGACTTGACCAGTGTAATGTCCTTTGATAAACGCCCCATCCAACCCTAGTATGTCCCTTCTGCCTACTTTGTAACCTTTTTTCAAGGCACCAATACAAACATAGATCCGTCTGAAAACCTGATGAGGTGACAAGTGTACCCATTTTAAAGGATCATTTAAACCCTAATTCGAGTTAATATGATCAAATATTGCCATAAATCATTCCTTTTGTCATTTTAGGTACTTTTGAGAAGAATTCTGGAAAACATCATTTTGGACGTTTTTGGAGCATAAAGTGAAGAAAACGACAAAGTCTCAAAAGAATGCTGGAAATCCATCCTGACAGCGTCAGAGTCACAAGGTGACGCCGTCAGCCAACCAAGACAAAGGAGTGGAATCTGACTATACGTGACGCCCTAAGAAGAAAATGTGATGTTTACACCTGACGGCGTCAGCTGTTAATAATCTTAGGCCGTCAGGTGTAATGTTAAAGAGTGATGGCCAAGAGCAAATTTACAAGTGACGACGTCAGAGATGAATCTAGGCCATCCGAGAACCCTAATGGCGGTGAGCTGACGGCGTCAGCACCTAAAGTCTGACGCCGTCAGAGTGTATTTTCCATATATACTTTTCTATTTTTCATTCATTAGTGTGCAACTTTTGGGAACAAACCCTAGATGAATTTGACAGCTTTTTCAAGGGTTTTTCACCCTTGATTCTTCCATGTTCAATTAAAGATAAGTCTTCATTCAAATTAATCAATATGTCTATGTGTTGGTTAATTATATCTTACGCTTGTCTTTCAATTAACATGCTAGGCTAGATTTATCTTGTGTTTGCTTAGATCTAATGAAACCTAATTATTTATTATTAGTTGTTGGTGTGTTATTAATTGTATTGGATGATTGTTTATCGATGTTAGGCTTAAGAAAACTGGCCAACCTCCTATATGGTAACGTGCTTGAACGTCTTAAGAAACATGAACCAATGCGTACTAGGTTTTTATGGTTGTATTTAATGCATGAGCGAATTCTAATGATCACATGTTAGGAGCTTCTAGCAGGCTCGACATAGGAGTGAAGTAGGAGCTTATAGAGTTGGGGAAGTACGTACACCACCCCACGAATGGTATTAAGGAATACACCCGTCATTCACGCAATTAATACACAATAATTAACCGGTAAAAGATAGTTAGGGAGTAAGGAAATCTAAGTAAACACATTTGTCTCCATATAAGTTTCACAAACTTTTATTTTCTTGTTATTTTAATTTTATTTGCTATAGTAGTTTTTGGGTTAGTTGGCTAGCAACTAATTCCGCCCAATCCTTCAAACCCGAGATTTATTTGCTTTCTAAAAAAATATAAAAAAAATACAAAAATAATCATCCCTCATCCTTAGACCTATTAGAGTAGTTTTTCATACCTAATGAACACTATTCCCTGTGGAGAACGATCAATCCCCCGTACTTACCACTACACTATACTACATCGGTCAGGTACACTGCCTGGTGGGGTTGTAAGCCTCTTGAGATCCCTTGAGAGGTAAAACCTGTTGCGTGGTTGCAATCCCGCGTATCAAAACCCTTGAAGAATCACCTGAATCAGGGTTTGCTTCAACTTGAATATTCACAGTTGTATCCTTGTTTTTTATTTTTCAATTCCAAAGCATAATCCCTAAGATTGGCATACTGTTCTTCATGGTCATCGTCAATTCGTTTCTGAGCAAATTCCCTTGCTCTGGATATCTTTGTCGTAGAGACATCGAGCTGCAAGTTTTGATTTATTTCAATTGCTATTGTAGTTGTTGGGGTTGTGCGGTCCTTAACAGGAATTTTAGCAACCTCGGATGAAAGGAATCGTGCAGTCAACAATTTAATTTTTCTTGTTTGGAGGCATTTATGTTCATCTTTTAATACTTCCACACTCCAACTACGTTCATCGCCCATTTTTGACAAATGTAGGGACCATGGGCACATGGGGTTGTTCTTTTTTTTTGTAGGTTTTGGAACTGGCAAAATTGCCCTTTGACTGTGAAGAAGAAGCCGATGGTTGACTACTTCCGGTATCATTTCTGCCATAACCCACAACAGTCCCTCTACAAATCACTCGAATCCTTTCTTGGTCACACTTTTCAATCCTGATATCTCTTCGAGACTATAATGCATAAGTTCTGAGCTTTTGTTTGATATCCTTGGGTCGATTAAATGTTTCTGTTAAAAAAAACTCTCCCTTCTTAACATTCAACCTACCCTCATACTCCCTCCTAATTTCTTTCAACCTTATCTTGCGTAGGTTGACAAATCTGCTAGCATTGCCTTCTTCATCACTCTGAAACTCATCAAAGTTATAGCCAGTATCATGATCCGTATAATCTGCCATACACTGATCAGCTAATTTTGATAGATTCTCAAAGTGGGGATCAAAATCAAACTTAAACTCCCTCATGTCCACTGCTGGCTCAATGGGGGATCCCACACCATCCTCTTCATCTTAAAAATCAGACACATCCACAACATGTTCTTCCTCATTTACCTGCCGTGTTGAGGTGCCCACATCATCCCTTTCCACTACTTCTTCAAAATCAACAAAGTTTTTGTTGAGCTCTAAAACCACAGGCTCACTCTGAAGTTCTGCAACCATGTCTGTAATCAAGTCGTCTCCCACACCAACATTATCTTCAGGATTGGCAAACTGGAACAAGTCTTCATCTGTAATTTGGGATTGTTGCTCATCTTGTTTTGGGCCATCAACGCGACTTACATGTGGTTGCGCAGCATGAGTGTCTGTGTCACCAATAACTCGACTTACATGTGGTTGCACAGCAGGTGTGTCTGTGTCATCTAACACTTCATCAATTATTTGGGTTTCATCCTCAGCTTGTTGTTGACCAGCAATCATAGTCACAGGTGATTGAGCATTGTTACCATCAATTGAAGTCTCAGCTTGTTCTGGACCCATGGTAGGATCATTTGAAGGCTCCACCCGTACTTCATCCATTATTTTAGATTTTCGGGCTCTTTTGGCTCTTCGGCGTTTCGCCTCAACATAAACCTCTATCTCTCTAAGTGTGGGAACCAAATACAACATTTTCATGACATCGTCATCATTCTGCAAGGGTAACAACCCAACATCCATTTCCTCCCTTGGTATCCTATAATGACACCCTGCAACCCCACCTTTGACACCTATGTCATCTACCAACGCTTGAAAGGCGTAATAGTTAAACAGGTCATAATCAACACAATCATACCACGCGATAACTGGATCAACATATACCCTTCCTAGTGGTGACGTAAATTTTCCACCGTGGGTGACTTTTAGAGTGAAGTAGTTCTGGTTTGATTTTGTGTAGAAACAATAACATCAACACACACACTAACAACATGAAAAAATCTTCTGTGCACTAACAATAAACATCAACACACACACACTAACAACATGAAAAAAACAGCTTAATGTATAATCTATGCTGCTATTCATACGGTTCATTACAATCGCATATCACTATAGCTAAAAAATCGATAAAATTAACAATGCCCAAAACATACCGTATAGNCTAACAACATGAAAAAATCTTCTGTGCACTAACAATAAACATCAACACACACACACTAACAACATGAAAAAAACAGCTTAATGTATAATCTATGCTGCTATTCATACGGTTCATTACAATCGCATATCACTATAGCTAAAAAATCGATAAAATTAACAATGCCCAAAACATACCGTATAGCTGATGAAGATTATGGATCGGGGAAGATCGTTCGCAGTTTTTCCCAAAAAAATAAGCCATCTTCTTCACTTTTTTCCGGTTCGGAAATCCTAATTGGAAACTTTAGGGCAAAAAATGCGATTGACTTTGGGTAGTTGAGCTAAGAAGCTTTTGAG
The DNA here is from genome assembly GCA_014162995.1 of Artemisia annua. NCBI lineage: Eukaryota > Viridiplantae > Streptophyta > Magnoliopsida > Asterales > Asteraceae > Artemisia > Artemisia annua. Next base: position 54,932 of record LBNU01017856.1, read on the forward strand.
TTGCTCGGTGGGTCTAATATTGGTTTAGGCGGGAACCGTGAAATGACGATACTACCCTCAGTGACATGGCACTTAACGGGAAAACTAACGGAAAATGCTTCTCGGAGGCATTTTTGCACATTAGTGGTTTTTTTGCGTTACTTTTTGTCTCGGTCCCATTTCTGCGGTTTCGTGGAAGTTTATGGACCATTTTTGCATTTTACCCTATATTCAATGTAGTTTGTATGTTCATTTATTGTGCATTAATTGTATAATTACTTTTAATATGAAAAAAGAAAAATGTTATTTAATGTGGTTTAACCATACGCAAGTAGATTGTATAGCAAACCCCATAATAAATACATATGATTTAATGTTTTGTCTTATCTTTAATAGTGGTAAAAAGTCAAAAATACCATCATCTTTTACTTTTTTCCCTCTTTATTTTTCAATATAACACATAATGTCCCACCTACTTTCATTATCTTCATTTTCATCTCCGGAATTCGGCAACCTTCCTAGATTGCGGCCAATTTTTTTTTTTTTTTTTTTTTTTNTTTTTTTTTTCTAATAATCAATTTTTCAACCATTCTCATACATTCAAGCCTTATTCAAATAAAAATCAACAAAAATAAAAGAGCGCTATGATTCTAAGTACTTAGATAAGATCACCGTGCTATGAAAAGATGACCAAGAGCACACTTTTACAGAAGCTGACTTTATAAATCTTAATATGAATGATCTGGAAGACATGTACTGGAACAGGATGCGGTAGAATTATGAATTCAATCTGAAGATCCGGACAGACTTCTTAATTCCTCTTGTATGAATCATGAGATATCGAGTCATAGAAAGAAAGGGTAAATCATAGAGCAAACTCTCTCTCTAAGAATCATAGAGCAAAGTTTACCCTTGACTGAATGAACAGCACAGCTGAACATCATCAGCTATCCAAAAAGACTCATTGGTAAAATACCATGAGCGAACCTTAGAGAAGTGATAACATCAAATAATACCCATATTTTAGTGTTAATTTCCCCTTAGATAACTCGTCTTTTGTGTTAATATGTTAGGATATATACTCTTATTTGTTTATATTCTGTTTTCAGGGCAAAGATGAGCAAAGGAACGAAAAGACGCGGATTTGGAAGGTTTAATGTGAAAATTATTGAAGTATGCGGATTCTGCACTCACTACGGTGTAACCACCCATAAAATTTCATCAATATCATTTCCACCATAATACCTATATCAGGTATTTTCACAGGTAAATTTTAGCTTTTATTTTCTTTTCATTACATGCATGACTCTTTAGACCTGCTCACGTATCCACTTAAGCCAAATATCTCTACACTAACCTCATATAAACTCTTAGTATGTCAAGTCTAAGATCACAACATCACCACAATAAGTAATCTATCACTCTAAAACACTATATCTATCACAATACCAAAATAAACCCTAATCAAACCCTAATCAAGCCCTAAGTGTTTACGGTTATCTCTAAAACCCTAATTGCTTATCTAAACTAGTTTGAAAGTGTTCAAGGCTTATGTATGAGTTACCTTAGCAACTTTAGGATATCTTAGCACCCCTAAAACCTACTACAACCCCTTAGAGCTTAGGTACAAGTCTCTTAAGTACAAAACCCTAAATAGGTCATAAAGTCCCGAAACTAGGTCTAAACTTTCCCGAATCTCTAGTATAAACTACCACCACTTAGTATAAGCTTCCTAAGCCTTAATCCTAGTCACTAAACACTCACAGGACCCTAATCTAGGCACTAAACCCTAAGCTAGACCTTAATTATACCTTAAGCTAGATTAAGCCTAAACTAAACCTAAGTTAACCCTAAACCCAAAACTAAGTATACTAAACACCTCAAGCTCACACCCTAGTTGCTTACCCACCTCCTTGTCACCACCTAGCACCCTAGCACACACCTTACAAGTAGGTGATGCATCTACTTGTCACCTCCTTTGAACCGCGACTAAACCACCACCACACACCCTCCTACACTGCCTCCTAGCCCACCATAGCACCCCTTAGTCACCACCTAGCTGTCACGAGTCACCTCCCCCCCTCATGACACCTCGACCCCCCTTTATTGCTCCCTACTCCTAATGAGCTCTATATAAACCCTCGACACCCTCATTCTTTCAAACCACACCACCACTCTTCTCCACCTTAAATATTCTAGTCCTAGCATTAGTATACGAGCCATAGAAGGCCTAGGAGTCGAAAGAATCAAGTCCTAAGTCCTTCGAGTTCATTTCTCACCGAGAAAACCCTAAACCCTCACTAACCCGAGCTTTCAATCACGTAAGCTCTAAACTTGTTCCAATAGCTTTAGTATATTCCCAGGATAGTTATAGGTTTCCTTAGATCACCTAGAAACCCTTGACTAAGCCTTGATCATTTTCATTTGCTAGTTTTCATTTTAAAACCCTAATTATGGTCGAATTACTATTTATATGCTATAAGCCCTTACCATAAGTTATAATCTAGTTTAGGCAACTTACTTAAGCTAATATTAGTAAGTCATAAGCTAGGAAACTCTTTTGTTTGATAAAAATATAGTTTGCATGGTTTTAGGACTAGTTTTGCAAAGTTTTCCATGCATAGGGGTATATATGGTAAATTTATGAAACTATTATGTCTAGGGACTGTTTTTGACATTTATTAGAAGTACTAAGTATAAGGACCTATTTTGCAAAGTTATATAACCTAAGGATAAAAGTTAATATAGTTATAAACGTTTGGGACTAGCTTTGTTAAAGTTATTAACTTAAGGGTATAAATGGTAAATTTTGAAAACTAATAAGTCTAACGATCATTTCTGTCATTTTCCTAAAATATATAAGTTTAGGGGCTAAATGTGTAAAGTTTAGAAAGTTAAAAGTCTAAATTATATAAGTATATAAGTTTAGGGTAGATATTGTAAATATATAAACTAGAAGGGTATAAAGAGAACTATTTTCATAAAAATAAAAACTATCTTTTATTTAACAACATAACACAATACTAGGGAGCTTCATGTGAGGGGTTTCATTTGGGTATTCGTTTTGACGAGTTTGCTGGGTTTACGATTTAAAGTGCCCTAGCTCCTCAACCGTTTACTACATGACCTCTGAATTATGATGGCCCGAACAGTGTTATGTTATATCTATAATCTAAATATTAAGCAACGTAATACAATACTAGGGAGCTTCATGTGAGGGGTTATATACCTCTGGATTATGATGGCCCGAACGGTGTTACGTTGTAACTAATACCCTAGGAATAATTACTTAAGAAACCTAAATAAGATAACTATAGCTTGGCATACGCCCACACCTACAATAAACTCCATGATACGTGAGTAAGCAGTCTAGTCTCCGAGTCACTTTTACATCAATCAGATTTCCCTAAGCCCAGGTGAGTTCATAGCCTCACACTTTTTAAATTCCGTGAGTTTTCATAGCCTCACTTTTTAAATTCTTTACAAACCCTGTGTGGGGGATACATGCTTTAAATCTGATGAGGTGAAAAGTGTACTCGTTTTAGAGGGTCATTTAAGCCCTAATTCGAGTTAATATGATCAAATATTGCCCTAAATCGTTCCTTTTGTCATTTTAGGTACTTTTGAGAAGAATTCTGGAAAGCACATCATTTTGGACGTTTTTGGAGCATAAAGCGAAGAAAACGACAAGGTCTCAAAAGAATGCTGAAAATCCTTCCTGACGGTGTCAGAGTCACAAGGTGACGCCGTCAGCCAACCAAGACAAAGGAGTGGATTCTGACTATACGCGACGCCCTAAGAAGAAATAGTGAAAATAACACCTGACGGCGTCAGGTGTTAATAATCCTAGGCCGTCAGGTGTTAAGCTAAAGAGTGACGGCCCAGAGCAAGTTTACAAGTGACGGAGTCAGAAGTAGATCTAGGCCATCCGAGAACCCTAATGGCGGCGAACTGACGGTGTCAGCACCTAAAGCCTGACGCCGTCAGAGTGTATTTTCTATATATACTTTTCTATTTTTCATTCATTAGTGTGCAACTTTTGGGAACAAACCCTAGATGAATTTGACAGCTTTTTCAAGGGTTTTTTACCCTTGATTCTTCCATGTTCAATTAAAGATAAGTCTTCATTCAAATTAATCAATATGTCTATGTGTTGGTTAATTATATCTTACGCTTGTCTTTCAATTAACATGCTAGGCTAGGTTTATCTTGTGTTTGCTTAGATCTAATGAAACCTAACTATTGATTATTGGTTGTTGGTGTGTTATTACTTGTATTGGGTGATTGTTTATCGATGTTAGGCTTAAGAAAACTGGCCAACCTCCTATATGGTAACGTGCTTGAACGTCTTAAGAAACATGAACCAATGCGTACTAGGTTTTTATGGTTGTATTTAATGCATGAGCGAATTTTAATGATCCCATGTTAGGAGCTTCTAGCAGGCTCGACATAGGAGTGAAGTAGGAGCTTATAGAGTTGGGGAAGTACGTACGCCACCCCACGAATGGTATTAAGGAATACACCCGTCATCCACGCAATTAATACACACTAATTAACCGGTAAAAGATAGTTAGGGAGTAAGGAAATCTAAGTAAACACACTTGTCTCCATATAAGTTTCACAACCTTTTATTTTCTTGTTATTTTATTTTAATTGCAATAGTAGTTTTTGGGTTAGTTGACTAGCAACTAATTCCGCCCACTCCTTCAAACCCGAGATTTTACTTGCTTTCAAAAAATATAAAAATACAAAAATAATCATCCCTCATCCTTAGACCTATTAGAGTAGTTTTTCATACCTAACGAACACTATTCCCTGTGAGAGAACGATCAATCCCCCGTACTTACCACTACACTATACTACATCGGTCAGGTACACTGCCTGGTAGGGATTGCAAGCTTCTTGAGATCCCTCGAGAGGTAAAACGTAGTGCGTGTTGCAATCCACGCGCATCACTCGACATAGGAGTGAAGTAGGAGCTTATAGAGTTGGGGAAGTACGTACGTCACCCCACGAATGGTATTAAGGAATACACCCGTCATCCATGTAATTAATACACACTAATTAACCAGTAAAAGATAGTTAGGGAGTAAGGAAATCTAAGTAAACACATTTGTCTCCATATAAGTTTCACAACCTTTTATTTTCTTGTTATTTTAATTTTATTTGCTATAGTAGTTTTTGGGTTAGTTGGCTAGCAACTGATTCCGCCCACTCCTTCAAACCCGAGATTTTATTTGCTTTCTAAAAAATATAAAAATACAAAAATAATCATCCCTCACCCTTAGACCTATTAGAGTAGTTTTTCATACCTAACGAACACTATTCCTTGTGGAGACCGATCAATCCCCCGTACTTACCATTACACTATACTACATCGGTCAGGTACACTGCCTGGTGGGGTTGTAAGCCTCTTGAGATCCCTTGAGAGGTAAAACCTGTTGCGTGGTCGCAATCCCGCGTATCAAGTTTTTGGCGCCGCTGCCGGGGAATAGTTATTGCTTAGGTTGAATTTTTATTTTATTAGGTCTACTCACTAGATTGCTTTCTAGTGAGATTTTTATTTTTCTAGGTTTTCTTTAGTCTATCTATTTTCTTCGTGTCTTTGTTCGTAACCATTACCATCCGACGTCATGGAAGGTGGTAATATCCTCGATCCCAACAACCCACCACAACCAAACCAACCTCCTAGAGCCCGTACTTTAGGAGATTGAGCTCACCCAAGGAGCCAATGTCACTCCCTTACGATCCGACACCGTCCGGTTGGTGCAAAGCGGATGCGCATTCCATGGACTTCGTTCCGAAGATCCAAATCAACATCTCAAGGATTTCCTAAAAATCGTAGATTCCATAGACCTTGATGTTAAAACTAGAGCGTCTACCCGCAGGATCCATCACCTCTTGGGATGATCTCACAACTCGCTTCTTAGCTCAATTTTTCCCACCGGGAAGAACTACCAAGCTAAGAAATGATCTCTTGGTGTTCTAACAACGTCAAGGCGAAACCCTCTACGAGGCATGGACTCGATTCAAGGACTTACTCCAAAAAGTCCCTCATCATGGCATAGACCTTTGGCTCCAAGTCTAAATCTTCTATGACCATATCAATATCCCCACGAAGCAAACCATTGACCAAGCGGCCGGTGGCAAGCTACGTGATCTAAGTGCGGAACAATCAGGGGATCTCCTAGAAGATCTTGCTCTCTATGACAACGAAAGTTGGAATGATCCCCATGATTTGAATAAAACGGTCAAGGCAATATCTTTTCCTTCGAATAATTAAAGCACTTCCGACTGTAGGATCATAGAACTTGGAGACCAAGTCAAGTTTCTTATGAAATCCTACGAGGCTCCTAAACTTTCAAGCCAAGTGAACAAAATCACTTCTTCGTGCGAATTATGTAGTGGTCCCCACGACACTCGTGATTGCATGGAACTCCCCGAACAAGCTTTTGCGGACTTCACATCCTCGCGTACCGACGGAGCGGGAGACAATTGGTACACTTTCAAACCCGAGCCAAACCCTTACGGTGACTCATACAACCCCTCATGGAGAAATCACCCAAACCTTAGGTGGAAGTCAAACCAAAATGCACAACAAACCAATCCTTCCAACCCACCTAATCGTTTTCAACCCAACGGTTCAAACTCGAACCGTACCTTCAACAACAATCCTTCCAACACCCATGGTAGTACCAATAATTTTGAAGGATTGATGTCCAATTTTATGGCATCTCAAGAAGCTCGTCTAGCAAAGTTTGAAGCCGATTTCAAACAAAAGCAAAGCGAGATGACCAATAAAATTGACGCTTTGTTGAAAGTTCTCAATGACCGAGAGATGGGAGCCCTCCCGAGCGACACGGTCAAGAACCCGAAACTAAACGTTAACTCCATTTCTTCAGTTTCGTCCCCTAGTTCTTGCCCACAATACTATTCGGTGAAAGCCATGAGCGCGTGTTTCAAACAAAGCCAAGTCCCTCAAAAAGACTACGAGAATAAAATATCCAACACTAAATTGGTCAACAACATAGTTGAAACACCTCCCACTCAAAACCTTGACGAAGAATTCAAGGAACTACACCTTGAATGTCCGGTTATTGATCTGTTAGAGCGAGCCCCAACTATAACGCCCTGTTAGAAAGATATGAGAAGAAGATCAAGTTAGGAGATAAGGGGACCGCCTTCGTTCGGAACAAGCTACCTAAGAAATTAGATGAACCGGGCTTATTTGTCCTACCATGCAAGATCGGTAATTCGGAGGTTTATGACACATTAGCCGATCTTGGCTCAAGCCTTAACTTACTTCCACTACCTCTCTACACCGCCCTCAAACTAGGAAAGCTAGAAGAAACCGAGGTGATAATAGGTTTAGCGGATGGAAGTGTAGCATACCCGGTAGGAGTAGTAAAGGACGTGGTAGTTCAGATAGGGAAGTTGACAATTATAGCCGATTTCCACGTCCTCGACATGATTAGCGACCCTACATGCCCCTTGTTGATAGGAATAGGATTTCTAGCCACCGCTAGTCCTATGATTGATTGTAGATCCAAAATAGCGGTAGGAGAAGGAGAAACTTGGTCGATATATGATGTTAAGAAACATGCCTATGACACTATTGAGGAATCAACCGATGCTAATAGGAGGCCCTCTAGATATGGACCATGGTTAGAAGGAGACTTCATAGGACCCCAACGCCCATTCTACCTAGAAGAAGAATTTGTAAACCGAACACAAATGGTAGAACAACTTTTGGCTAGGGACACCGAGTTAGATCCCTTTGAAGATCCCCTAGTTTTTAGAAAGATGACCGACTTCCTAGGAGTTTTGCCAATTAACCTAGCCATGAATAAGTGGAAAAGCGAAGGCGATAAACATGAGTGGAATTGGTAAAAGCCACCTAAAGAAGGAGACGGATCATGGCACATAAAGATGACTCTATATGATCCGGATGGAGAGAAGTTTGAGAGGTCATATTTCACAAAACTCACCAATAGGACACTTCCAACCAAAATCAACCCTAAGGATGTCCTCGATGCGGAACTCACCTACGTAGGATAGGGTGACTTTGAGTCTAGCTATAAGACTCGTTAATAAAGAAAAGCGCTTCTTGGGAGGCAACCCGAGCTTTATTTGCTTTGTGTTTATTTAGTTGTTTGTTTGATTTTATTTGTTTCCGTATGTATGTTACTTTTTTTGTTATTGATTCATGCTTCAAAATCTAACTTGTGAAAATGCTTTATTTCGTTTTTAACTTCGTCTTAACTACATATAAAGGTATTTTGCAAAAGATAAGTGTAAGGGAAATCTAAATCGGTTTAAGAACGAATGAACATGAATCATAACAATATAAATTAACATACATATTAGTATTTGTTTGAGTCAAATGCTTGTATCGAGTCATAATGATATTTTTGCAGGAATTCCAGGAAGTAAGGTATAGTTTTTCCAGAAATTTTCCGGAAACTTAACATGAGAATTCTGTCAGATCATTTCTGACGGTGTCAGGCCTTACAACCTGACGGCGTCAGGCAGTAATTTTCTTAAATTTTTGAAAGTTTTGTTTTTCTTCCGGAATCATAAAAAGTTTTGTTAATTCTCTAACTTATAATCTCCAGGAATTCTACAAAAACATTCATTCCACAAGCATTATATCCTATTATAGATTATACCGCCGATTTTACGCGAGGTTCGCCTTTATTGTTTTTCAGGTTAACAGGTTATTTTGGACAAGGAGATGATTTATATTTCGGAAGGGAAGCTTTGAGCGTTCATCTTTCTTGGAAGAAGATCTAACCATGTTACCTCACTATCCACAACAAACGAATCAGGGGAGTATTTGTTTCATTCTTTCATTTGCATTACTTTTACATCTTTTATGTGAACATTGGGGACAATGTTTATGTGAACATTGGGGACAATGTTCGGTTTAAGTGTAAGGGGGGGGGGGGTAAATGAAGACACCTTAGAGAATGCAATTGCGCTTGATTTTTGTTTGTTTGATAGTAAATTTGTAATAAAACCGAGAGAAATATTTGTTAGGGCAATTTTAGCGCCAATTTAAAACTTTTTACAACATTTAGAAGTGAAACTTTGGTCCTAATAAGCGTCTCATGGATAGGAAATTATATGAATAGCACAAAAACCGTACCACTAAAAAAATTTCCACTCCAAATATGTGAGGTTCGCCCCTAGAATTGGTAGGAAAAGCATTTATGCTATGATGTGTGTACCGGTAGCACTTAGATTCTAGAACTTGCGTTAGGACTATCTCAAATCCACAAGTGAGACTACATTCGTGTAGTTAGATCTACTACATATAAGAGGCATTAGGATTAACCATTTGTTTTACACCCGTGTTTTTGTTATAATTACGTTGGCTACATTGGTTAAGTAATTCTCCCACACCCTTTGCGGTGTACCTATTTTTGGTACACGATACCCCTAGTACACCCCTCAGAGCCTATCTTTTCGTTTCGACCTTTGAGCATCTTACTCAAAGTGAGAATTTGTTACACCCCACTTAAATGTACACCCAAATCGCCTTAGCCCACCTTGTATGCACTCATATTTAGTGCATTATTGTGACAACATTTGTGTTAAACCCTTTGTTAATTATCTAATTGACTACATGGTTGCTAAGTCGAGTCATATCTTGTACATATTGTTTTGGGACGATTGGGACTCATGGGTAAAATACTAGTTTAATGGAGTAATGGGGAAGAACAACATTATTACCCCCATATGTGCTAAATATTTTAAAAGTACTCCAAGTTTTTCGATTATCTTAATTCGAGTCTTTAGAATAGTAATTGTAAAGTTATGTAAAAGTTCAAGTGTAAGGGGAGAACCGAGGCCCCTATGATGTATTATTTTGGATGGTAGGGCAAAAGTGTATGCAAAATAAATAAATAAATAAATAAAAATAAAAGAAAAAAAATTCGAAAAAATCAAGAAAAATACAAAAAAATGAGAGAAAGAGAAGTAGAAAAAAACATACGGACTACCATCCCGTTTTCTTTTTATGTTTTTGTTATTTCGATTTTAGCTTAAGTTGAGTCGAGTCTTGGCTTAGCAACATTGTATAGTACATGGATTTGATCATGATAATTAACTCGCCACCAGTAAAATACCCTTTATTCCAACCAAACCATGTTTATCATATCCCTACACCTTACATTACAACCCTTTGGAAAGCCCTCTTTGATAGTTTATCTTAGGTGCTTACGCCTAGTGGAGGAGTAATTGATCCTCTCCCAAGCCTATGGTAATCTATTTGCTATGACAGGTAGTGAGTGATTTTATTCCATTTCAAATGTAGTTGTATAGGTTTATAACACCCGAGAGATGAGAGTATCCAAACACTATTTGTGAGGTGCTAGTGTATGATTTCCGTGCTTATTATGATTAGGGTCGAGTAACTATTTGTTGTAATTACTTTTATATTAGTGTTAAATGACCCCTAACTCATATTTTGATTGGAATAAAAGCCTATTTGCTTGAGGACAAGCAAATCTCAAGTGTAAGGGTATTTGATGAGGTGAAAAGTGTACCCGTTTTAGGGGGTCATTTAAGCCCTAATTCGAGTTAATATGATCAAATATTGCCCTAAATCGTTCCTTTTGTCATTTTAGGTATTTTTGAGAAGAATTCTGGAAAGCACATCATTTTGGACGTTTTTGGAGCATAAAGTGAAGAAAACGACAAGGTCTCAAAAGAATGCTGAAAATCCTTCCTGACGGCGTCAGAGTCACAAGGTGACGCCGTCAGCCAACCAAGACAAAGGAGTGGATTCTGACTATACGTGACGCCCTAAGAAGAAATAGTGAAAATAACACCTGACGGCGTCAGGTGTTAATAATCCTAGGCCGTCAGGTGTTAAGCTAAAGAGTGACGGCCTAGAGCAAGTTTACAAGTGACGGCGTCAGAAGTAGATCTTGGCCATCCGAGAACCCTACAGCGGCGAGCTGACGGCGTCAGCACCTAAAGCCTGACGCCGTCAGAGTGTATTTTCTATATATACTTTTCTATTTTTCATTAATTAGTGTGCAACTTTTGGGATCAAAACCCTAGACGATTTTGACAGCTTTTTCAAGGGTTTTTCACCCTTGATCCTTCCATGTTCAATTAAAGATAAGTCTCCATTCAAATTAATCAATATGTCTTTGTGTTGGTTAATTATATCTTATGCTTGTCTTTCAATTAACATGTTAGGCTAGGTTTATCTTGTTTTTGCTTAGATCTAATGAAACCTAACTATTGATTATTGGTTGTTGGTGTGTTATTACTTGTATTGGGTGATTGTTTATCGATGTTAGGCTTAAGAAAACTGGCCAACCTCCTATATGGTAACGTGCTTGAACGTCTTAAGAAACATGAACCAATGCGTACTAGGTTTTTATGGTTGTATTTAATGCATGAGCGAATTCTAATGATCCCATGTTAGGAGCTTCTAGCAGGCTCGACATAGGAGTGAAGTAGGAGCTTATAGAGTTGGGGAAGTACGTACGCCACCCCACGAATGGTATTAAGGAATACACCCGTCATTCATGCAATTAATACACACTAATTAACCAGTAAAAGATAGTTAGGGAGCCAGGAAATCTAAGTAAACACATTTGTCTGGATATAAGTTTCACAACCTTTTATTTTCTTGTTATTTTAATTTTATTTGCAATAGTAGTTTTTGGGTTAGTTGGCTAGCAACTAATTCCGCCCACTCCTTCAAACCCGTGATTTTATTTGCTTTCTAAAAAATATAAAAATACAAAATAATCATCCCTCACCCTTAGACCTATTAGAGTAGTTTTTCATACCTAACGAACACTATTCCCTGTGGAGAACGATCAATCCCCCGTACTTACCACTACACTATACTACATCGGTCAGGTACACTGCCTGGTGGGGTTGTAAGCCTCTTAAGATCCCTTGAGAGGTAAAACCTATTGCGTGGTCGCAGTCCCGCGTATCAAAATCGAATTCAAGTCTTTTTCTTTGGTTATTACACGAGTGTTACATTCTGCCACCATTACATAACTAAAATTCATGAACCATAATCACTTGCGAGTGAACGCGAATATAGTTGATAGTTCTATTGGAGTTTGACAACTCCCGTTGGTTTGCCCCATCCGGATACCAATAAGTACTATATTTGAAAACACCCCTTTAGGTTTAACTTTGGCAAGTTAACCTTATCACCGTCCCGTCATGTAAGGGTCTGCAGTGCCCCATGATCTGGACATGTTACCGTGCGGTCTCATGAGCCTAGTGCAATAACCCTCTTTTCATTATAATTGTATATGCATTGCAATTATCATAAACACTACATTTTCCTTGAAGGGTGTAACAACTGAACTCTGTGGAACTTGTATTCACACTATCACTTAAACCTATGACTCTCACTCAACACCTAGTGTTGACTCTTTAAGCATGTATCCTAGGTATATAGCTGTTACGGATCTATGGCACGAAGCGACACTGAACTTGGAGGACTTTCAACCCTGTTATCATTCAAAATACTACTTTCGCACTTAGATTTACGGGATTCATTTTATAAAAACATCTCTTTTTGAGTCGTTTCTATTATTGTGACTGTGATTCCATGAAGTAATACCCTAGATCTAAATCCGCTGCGATCTGTGAAAATGGGGGTGTTACATATGGCATAGAGGTTCCATCTACCTACGCTGTAGCACTCACCTACGAAAACTACGGTGTAGCCCATGACACAACTACGGCATAGTAGCACATCAAAGGGTTCTACGGAGTAGCCTCTCTCCACCTACGACGTAGACCTTTAAATCAATCAGTAGAGACCTTTCCAGGCCAAAGAAGAAGTTACGGCGTAGTTTCCAATACAACTACGCCGTAGAAGTAACAGCTAAAGAAACTACGGCCGTAGCACTTTATCAAGCTACGACGTAGAGGATATTAACAAAGGCTACAGCGTAGCTAAACCTAGCGCTACGCCGTAGCAAAGACAAGCCTATCAATACCAGCCCTAATTCCGAGTTTATTCATTCACTTTTCACCACACAAAAGTTAGGAGGAATTTAAGGAGCAAGGGTAACGAAGTTCTATCAGCATACAAGTCATTTCCAAGGGAAAATTCATGCCATAATCATAAGTTTATTCATTCATTCGATTTGTATGAATTCAATGTTTACATTAGTTATGTTAAACACTTGTTTTCCTGCATTTATGAACATGAGTGGCTAAACACCTCTTGGTGTCAGCCTAGTTATGAAAATTTTTGTTAATATGATTTAGTTTTCTCGCATCTTTAGTCGTTTTATTTGTATACTTTCTTAGCTTGTCTTAGGACACTCTAGCTTTAAGGGTATTGATATTGGGTAGTCCTTCGAGGGGAATGTAAGATGCGACCGCACGCATTTCATTAGAAGGTTGTGACTTGGTGATAGAAATATCATCATACACGTGCGAATTGACCATAGGATCACCTACCGAATAGATATACTTAAGTTAGAGGGGATGTAAGATGTGACCGTGCCCGCATCCCGCTAGACTAGTCTAAGTTAGTAGAGGTACTTAATGACTCTTGCATTTCACGCCAGCGAACTCTTTTAATCAATTTTGGAGAATAGGGCAAGATGTAGGATAGGATAGGCGATTTGACCATCTGAGTCTATTGAATTGAACCCCCAGATGAAATGATAGGATGCATAATTAGATAACTTGTCATTTTAATAACAAGAGTAGTAATTAGGTTAACACTACTTTCTCCAATTGATTTCCCTTTGCTCATTAATTGCTTATTATTTGCTTTATTTATTTGTTTAATTTAGTTTAATCATTTTAATCATTAGAAACCCCTTTTATTTAGTGACATTTAAACTTAGATATTTTTCGCACCTTAGCTTTTGGGACGACCTCGGATTTACCATCTAGCTATACCTTACACGACCGGGTACACTGCCCGATAGTGCATTAGGTAGACCTTAGGTAGATGAGACAACTATAAATATAAAACCTGATCGGTAAATCCTGCATCAAGTTTTTGGCACCGCTGCCGGGGAGCTAATTGGATTTTAGTTAAGTTTTGCATTTTAAATTTTATTTTCAGTACTCACGATTTCTTTTCTAGTTTCAGGAAACATGAGTGATGTTGATATCGATACCCTCACTCTCGAGGAGTACCTAGCTCTTACTCGTGAAGAACAAGGGCCTGGTTTGGTTAGGCCGGCTATTGGAGCGGAGGTTCAATTCGAGATAAAGAACCAGTTCATAAGGGAGTTACGGAAAGACCCCTTTTTAGGAGCAAAGACCGAAGATGCTCACGAGCACATTGAGAATGTTCTCTACATTGTCAGTCTGTTCAACATTCCTGGAGTTTCTCACGATGCGGTAATGCTTAGAGTCTTTCCCATGACTCTTACCGGTGCAGCTAAGAGATGGATAGATAAGTTGCCTGCGGGAACCATTAACACTTGGGATTTGTTGAAAAAGAAGTTCATCCAAAGGTATTGCCCTCCTTCAAGGACGGATCAACAGCTCGAAGAAATCCACAATTTCAAACAGGATGGCGATGAATCATTATACCAAGCTTGGGATAGGTACAATGACCTTCTCTTCAAGTGTCCAAGTCATGATCTCAACAAGCAACAAATGGTGAATATCTTCTACAAGGGGATAAACATTTCTACCCGACAAATGCTTGATTCTAAGGGGCCGATCCCTGGAATGACACCTGCTCAAGCCTTAAAGGCTATTGAAGACATGGCGGACCACTCTCAAAAGTGGCATGATGGTGGAAGTAGAAGGAGCATCGTCGGAAGTTCGGGTGGAATCGCCCTAATCACTAATAAACTTGAGAGCTTAGGGCGTGATATGAAGAAGCTTAAGGAGAATGTGCATGCCATTCAAGTGGGATGCGAAATTTATGAAGGATCTCACTTACCTAGAGACTGCCCGTTGAAAGAAGATGATGAAAGAACCGAGGAAGTGAAATATGGAGAAGGAAGACCATTTCAAAGCAACAATAGCAATGGTTTTCGCACAGGTTACAACCGGGCACCATATGGAGAAAGGAGGCCTAGTCTTGAGGATACAATCAACAAATATCTAGAAGACTTGAGGAAGAAACGAGAAGAGCAGGATGAATGGTTGAAGAACTTTCAAGAAGCTACTAACAAAAGCCTCGTTAGTCATGACGAGTCCCTAAAAAATCTTGAAACAATGATAGGAAAGTTGGCTGAGGAGATTCATGAGAAGAACGTGACCGAGGAAAGCAAGAAAACAGTCGGAGCATACATGGCAATGTTCGCTGACAACAAGGAAGAAGATCATCCCAAAGGGGTCGAAAATCAATCTTGTGAAGGAATTCTTTCAAAAGAGGAACCAAAGAACCGCAAGACAACACCTTGCCAGCTTCCAACTAAGGAGGATAGCACGGAGAGCTTTATTCTCCCTTGTACCATTGGGAACTCTAACTTATCGACGTTAGCAGATTTAGGATCCAGCATCAACGTAATGCCTCTATCTTTATTTATTTCACTTAGACTAACGAGCCTCAGGAAAACAAGTTTGGTGATCGAGATGGCAGATATGACTAAGGCAACTCCAATTGGAGCAACCGATAATGTTCTGGTTAAGATTGACAGGTTTCTGTTTCCTGTTGACTTTGTTGTGATTGATATGGCGAATACTCCAAGGGAAGACCTCATCCTTGGAAGACCATTCCTAGAAACATCTCGAGCCCGTATCAATGTCTTTGAGAAAGAGATATCATTAGGAGTTGAGCTTTACAACGAAAGGATCATTTTTAATATGGAGAAGACGAACATGCAAAGGCAAAAGGACATGGCCAATTCAAGTGTGGAGAATAGCGTTGTTAAGGAGGATCCACCAGACGCGTTTGGAATGCCAGGTGAAATCTTTAACTATATGACACCTTTATGTTTAAAAATCGCGCACGATGTTAATCCAGACTTAAGCGATGAAAGTGAAGAATCCTCTAGAGAAGATAGTGATGAAGAGGATAGTTCATTTGACCCATGGCGTGGTGAAAAACCACTAATAGTCACATGTGTAAACCATTATTGTGAGCCAAGAGAAAGCATAAAAGAAGGAAAGAAAACACTTATGCCTTCGTGTTCTCCCTTCAACAAATCTTGCAATGGTGGAGGGAATATTAGATTAAGACAGCTACAGAGGGAAGCTAACGTTTGGACATGTTATGAAGAACCCGATTTTGATAAAAGCCCATGGTTAAAGAATTATTTTAATGGGATTAATTCGGGAGAAGAGGTAGAATGGACGGTTCATTTTTGTAGACCATCAATCATGAAACAAGGCGGAACTACTTATGCTTGGCCTACTTGCGATCCCCTTCGGAGAAAATGTAATGGGGGAAAGCTAACAGAACCCCTAGTTAAAAGGTATGAGTGGGCGTGTTTCAATGAACATACGAGAAAAGAAGTTAGCTATAAGGGAATTTTATTTGAAGATTGGATGGAGGTTAAATTTGGTGAAGTTCAGTTAAGCCTAGCAAATAAAATGAAGTATCGAAGCGAATGGGCGAAAGCAAACTTTTTGAGGGGTAACTGTCATCACTCCGCACCTTACATCCCTTCGACAGTTTGGAGTAGGACATCCGCCAATTGTGACAAAGGAAGGGCGGAAAAGCTTGTCTCCCCGAATGTTAAACGCGGAAGTGGGTCTAACTTAAAGACTCGATAATAAACAAAAGTGCTCTTTCGAGAGACAACCCGAATTATCCTTTGTTTTTCCATTTTATTAGCGTAGTTGGATTTTGTATGTTTTGTTCTAATCATTTTTCAGGTAAAAGAGAAGGGGGTTGACGTTTGTACGAGCTAATTTTGGAGTTTTTGCTCCAGAGATTCCCCCCAGGAAAAGTCTACGGTGTAGCCCTATGACTGACTACGCCGTAGCACCCTCCAGTTGTCAAACTGTAAGATTTTTCCAACTACAGCGTAGCTACAATTCTCTCTACGCCGTAGTTTTCTATTGTACCAACTAAATTAAAAATATTTTTATTACAAACATACTTTAACCTTGTATTAGTTTTTAAATAAACTTTGTGGGTGTGTTCACTGTAAACCCTCACGAGACTTCACTCGTCCACTTGGGACACCAAGTGGTTTAAAAGGCTTGTTGCATAAGCTAAATGCAACCGTGATTCCCATTTATTTTTCGTTTATTTTTCTTTTTTAGGTTTTATGCTTGTGGTTGTTACGTGATTTCAGGGATATGAAGTTTGCTCATTAGGCAAAGCGAAGACACGTTTTCTCTAACACGATCCTTCTATCATTTTCAAGAGCAAGTTTCAGGGAAGTTCTCGTTGCAATTTGATGCGTGGGTTTTGCAACCTTCGCAATAGGTGTTACCTCTCAAGGGATCTTGAGAAGCTTACAACCCCCACCAGTCAGTGTACCTGACCGATGTAGTATAGTGAAGTGGAAAGTACCAGGGGATTGATCGTTCTCTCGGGGAATAGTGTCGTTAGGATTGAAAACTACTCTAGTTTAGGTCTAAGGGTTGAGGGATGATTCCTTTTGTATTTTTATATTTTATGAAAGCAAGTAAAATCTCGGGTATTTGGAAGAGTGGGCGGAATTAGTTGCTAATCAACTAACCCAAATATCTACTATTGCAAATAAAATAAAATAACAAGAAAATAAATTGGTTGTGAAACTTATATGGAGAAAAGTGTGTTTACTTAGATTTCCTTACTCCCTAGCTATCTTTTACCGGTTAATTGGTTTGTTACAATTGTATGGATGATGGGTTGTATTCCTTTAAACCATTCGTAGGGCCGTGTACGATCTTCCCTAACTCTATAAGCTCCTACTTCACTCCTATGTCGAGTCGACTAAAAGCTCCTAACATGGGATCACTAGAATTCGCTTATGCATTAAATACAACCATATAATCGTAGTACACATCCGATTCATGTTTCTTAAGACGTTCAAGCAAGTTACCGTATAGGAGGTTAGCCAGTTTTCTTAAGCCTAACATCGACATCACCCACCCACAACAATCAATAACAAACCAACAACAAGTAATCAATAGCTAGTTTTCATTAGATCTAAGCAAACACAAGAGAAACCTAGCCTAGCATGTTAAAGTAAATACAAGCAAAAGATATAATCAAGCAACACATAGACATATTGATTGATTTGAAAGAGACTTATCTTTAATTGAACATGAATGATTCAACGGTGAAAAACCCCTGAGAATACAGTAAACCACGACCTAGAGTTTATCCCTAAAGTTCTCCCCAAAAGTTACACACTTAATGACGGCGTCACGTTTTAGCTTGTGACGCCGTCACCTCGCCGCCAAAACTCTTCTCGGATTGCTCAGATCCACTCTTGACGCCGTCCCTCTTTAAAACTCTCTAGGCCGTCTCTCTTTAACTTATAACGTGACGGCCTTGGTGAAATAACACGTGATGCCGTCACGTGTAAATGCTTCAAAATCTTTCTGACCCGTCAAGTGCAAAATTACCCACCTCTTTGTAAAAGCGTGACGCCGTCACCTCGTAAAGAGTGACGCCGTCAGGTACTGTTTCCAGCATAATTTGAGACTTTGTCGTTTTCTTCACTTTTATGCTCCAAAAACGTCCAAAATACCTTCTTTTCCAGATTTCTTCTTCAAAGTACCTAAAATGACAAAAGGAACGATTTAAGGCAATATTTGATCAAATAATTACGGATTAGGGCTTAAATGACCCCCTAAAAGCGTAACACTTTTCGCCTCATCAAATACCCTTACACTTGAGATTTGCTTGTCCTCAAGAAAATGCGCTTTTATTCCAATCAAAATATGAGCTATGGGTCATTTAACACTAATTTAAAAGTAATTACAACAAATAGTCATTCCACCCTAGTCATAACAAGCACGGAAATCATATACTAGCACCTCGCAAATAGTGTTTGGATACTCTTATCTCTCGAGTGTTATAAACCTATATAACTAAATGGAAATGGAAAAATATCACTCACTACCTGTCATAGCAAATAGATTACCATAGGCTTGCGAAAGGATCAAAAACCTCCTCCACTAGGCGTAAGCACCTAAGATAAACTATTAAATAGGGCTTTTCAAGGGTTGTAATGTTATGTGTAGGGATATGATAAACACTGTTTGTTGGAATAAAGGGTATTTTTAGTGGTGGCGAGTTAATTATCTTGATCAAATACATGCACAATGTGGCATTGCTAAGCCAAGACTCGACTCGACTTAAGCTAATAAGAAAATAACATAAACATAAATAAAAATAAAAGGAAACGGGATGGTAGTCCGTATGTTTATTTCTACTTTTCTTTTTCCAATTTTTTTTCTCTTTTTTTTTCCATACACTCTTGCCCAACCATCCAAAATAATACATCATAGGGGCCTCGGTTCTCCCCTTACACTTGAACTTTTAGATACTTTACAAGTAACTATTCTAGTGACTCGAATTAAGATAATTGAAAAACTTGGAGTACTTTAAAATATTAACGCACACATGGGGGTAATAATTGATTTCTTCCCCATTACTCCATTACATTAGTACTTTATCCATGAGTCCCAATCATCCCAAAACAATATGTACAAGGATATGACTCGACTTAGCAACCATGTAATCAATAAGACAATTAATTAAGTGTTAAAACAAATGTTGTCACAATAATGCACTAAAGATGAGTGCATACAAGGTAGGCTAAGGCGATTTGGGTGCACATTTAGGGGTGGATTGTAAACAAATTCTTCCTTTAAGTAAAATGCTTAAAGTGAGAAACAAAAAGATAGGCTCTGAGGGGTGTACTAGAGGTATCGTGTACTAAAAATGAGTACATCGCTAAGGTGTGGGAGAATTACTTGACTAATGAAGTCAATGTAATTATATTACGGGTGTAAAACATGGGTTATCCTAATGCCTCTTATCATGTAGTAAATCTAACTACACGAATGTAGTCTCACTTGTGGATTTAGGATGGTCTCTAACGCAAGTTCTAAAATCTAATTACTACCGGTACACATACAAGCACCAACAATGAATGCTTTTCCTAACAATTCTAGGGGCGAACCTCACATATTTGGGGGGAAATTTTTGAGTGGTACAGTTTTTGTGCTAGTAATACAACTCCTATCCATGAGACGCTTATTATGCCTAAAGTTTCACTCCTATATGTTGTAAAAAATTTTAAATTTGGCGCTAAAATTGCCCTATCAAATATTTCTTTCAGTTTTATTACACATCTACCATTAAACAAAACAAAAATCAAGCGTAATAGCATTTTCTAAGGTGTCTTCATTTACCCCCTTACACTTAAACCGAACATTGTCCCCAATGTTCACATAAAAGATGCAAAAGTAAAGAAAATGAAAGAATGAAACAAATACTCCACTGATTCATTTTATGTGGTTCGTGTGGTAACATGGTTCAATCTTCTTCCAAGATGATGTAAAAGCTTCAAGATCAAAGCGACGCCAAAAACTTGATGTCATGAACTTGATTCCATGTTCATCTTCTTGTCCAATGTAACCTGTTAAACCTGAGAAAACAATCTAGGCAAACCTTGCGTAAAATCGGCGGTAAAATCTATATAGGGATATAATGCTTGTGGAATGAAAGTTTTGTAGATTCCTGGAGTTAAAGATGCAGTAATTTTCATAGTCCCGACAGAAAAACTAAATTTTAAAAACCTTTCTCTGGAATCAGTACCTGACGCCGTCAGGTTTTAAAGCCTGACGCCGTCAGAATTGATCTGACAGAATTCTTATGTTTAGTTTCCGGAAAATTTCTGGAAAAACAAATACCTTAATTCCTGGAATCCTGCAAAATTTCATTATGACTCGATACAAGCATTTGACTCAAACAAATACTAATATGTATGTTCATTTTATATTGTTACAATTCATGTCCAATTCGTTCTTATAAACAAATTTAGATTTCCCTTACACTTATCTTTTTGCAAAACTCCTTTATATGTATATAAGACGAAGTTAAAAACAAAATAAAGCATTTTCACAATGTAATTTGAAACATGAATTGTTAGCAATAAAAATAAAACATACATACGGAAACAAATAAAATCAAATAAACAAACAAACAAACAAAACAAATAAAGCTTGGGTTGCCTCCTAAGAAGCACTTTTCTTTATTAACGAGTCTTGTAGCTAGACTCAAAGTCACTCTACCCTACCACTACTACAAAAAATCTCACAGAAACCGGTCAAAATAGCCCATGAAGAGTGGTTTTGAGACCACTCACTGAAGGAGGTATCTATATGATCGAAGCAATAGAAACCGGTTGCACAATGTTGGGTTTTAAGTTAACTCTACTCTACTGCTGGCAGACTACTCTACTGCTGGAACTCTACTGCTGTAACTCTGCTGCTAAGTGATAAGACTGTATATGCGTTTTGTAATTATAGTAAAGATGTCTTGTAAATATTCTATTGCATTAGAATATCTTGTCTTGTGTAGGAAGTTGTCTGTAAACCTTTAGGGTTCCTTAGTGTATAAAAGGACATCCTAGGGTTGGTCTAGAGTACGAATTATTCTAGCATTATTATCACTTCAAGGTTGTAAAACCCTAGCACTGGTTAGAGTGCTCGTATTAAATATATTGAAGTGTTCTTGGTATATTGAGTTTGTTCTTAAGTTAATTGCTAAATTCCGCATAGTAATTAAATCATATTACAAGTCAGCTTCTATATAAATATTGTCTTGGTTTACTAAGATAGTATTACTAGATCATTGCTCAACTGGGATCAACACACAACCTGTCTCTGTTAGAAGCATCAAAACCGGTTTTCTCCTAAGAATCGGTCTCCATATTAGAGTAAACACACATGTTTTTATTGAACATTAGCACTGGTTCTCTCACAACATGGCTTTATATAACCATCCAACCTGTCTTTATATAAAGTAAAAAGATATGTTTTTATATCAAAACCTGTCTTTTTGTAAATCTTTTTTATTAAAAAAAATAAAAATAAATTGGAAAATTTCCAATTTTTTGAAATTCCATAGTCTACAATTTAACTCACCATAATAAAGAAATATAAATGCAATACATACATATATTTATATAAGTGATTTAAATACGCCAAAAATGTTGAAATCAACAAAGTAAATTAAGATAATACTTCAATTCAGCAAAACATAAATCCTAGACACAATTCAAATTTGAAGCAGTAGAATTCAACAAACTATAAAGAAAAACACCATAATGTAAACCATGCACCAACGATGGCATTCAACTCTTTGTTCTCTAACGGACGCTCGTCACTCCAAGGTACCTATACGTAAATCAATGAAATAAAAACATCAGCAATATGAAAAACAAATAAAATGTCTTTCAGTGCAAGAAATAAATTGCAAAGTTATTTAACAAGCACTTACTATGTTCGGGAAATTGTCGTTTGGATACTTTAGCACAAAGTCATGCATCCATTTCATCATATAAAATCCACACTCCCAATCAAACGGCTGACGATTATTTACAGCAGGGAATTCCCACCTCAGACTGCCAACGACACTAAAAAGGAAATAACCAACAGTGTGTAAGTTGAAATTTATAGAAACAAATGTTAATTCTAAAATAATTTAAGATAATTCTTACGACTCCACAAGTCCAGCAAGCCTATAAGTTTTCACATTCTTGCTTGAATCCTTAGAAGAATTCAAAATAAATGCCATTCCACATTTGGGACAAATTATGAAGAGTACATAGTGACGGCTACATTTTAGTTAAACAAATAATAACCATATTAACAACATTTCAATGATAATTATGATGGTAACATATGGTACCTTTCAAGATACGGTGCGAAAGATAAAAGTCATAACCCTCCAACGCTCGAGTTAAGTAATCTAGAGTAGCCCACTTTTCAAACAGGCATGTATCTGCTCTAATCAATCCAAGGTTCAAGAAACCAACTCTATTCTGTGAGGAGTATCCCTTAAGGTGATACAGTGACCTAATTTAAATAAAATACAGTAGCATAAATTTATGTGAAAAGGAACAACGCCTGTAGCTACATATTCAAAACGAAAATGTACTTACATATCAAAAAGGGTCATGATGCCACACTCGAGTTGTTGATCCGTCAAGAGTTCAATAATGTCTGTTGCATTAATTGCAATGTATGAATCGTCAACTTGTCGAAAGACCTTGTCAACACGAATAGCATACATCTCAGCACAATCTCCTCTCGACTCATCCAATAGCCATCTAACATAGTCTTGGGTTTATTTAATTGTATATAGTGTTCTAGATCCATCAACTTCTTTCTATTCTCAGCTTTCTCTTTTTCAGCCTGCACATATAATGGTATTCATTTGATATTGTTGTATTTTGAAATAAGCACAACTTTATATAAATGTTTTAAAAGACAACTCTACTGCACAATTATTCACACAAAACATAAAACATGTTAAGTTATACAATTGTCGACTAAAGAAGCACCTTTGTTTTTTGTCCAATTTCATACACAGCAAGACTACTAGTTTCGTTGCCATTTACCAACAGTTAGCACTAAACATCACCATTTACCAAAGCGTGCAATTACTACTAGGTTTGATTTGATTATTTCTCAATTTACCAAAAGTTAGCACTAAACATCACCCCATAATTGTTTCACTGTTTTTCATTTAAGCCTATGCATACCAACAGTTAGCATTACAGCAGCCAACTTGAATAAGTTCCATTATAAGCTATAATTTACAGCAGCCAACTTTTATTACCTGCACGGCTGCACCACTAAACTCATTACCAAACCCTCCTACAGCAGCAGTAGTCTAGCACACATCACCATAGCAGCCAACTTGACAGTACTAAACCAAATACGGATTCTTAAATTTTAAACAAACCAAATGCCGAATGCCCCTTTTGACTTTAACACAAAACCAAGGGATGCATTTTTTTGACCCAAAACTGAACCAATAAAGTCTGATTTTATTTGTAAATTGTAATAATATTTTAGCATGTTAAGTTATTCTTTGCCATGTATCCTTGATACCAAGTTGCTGTCTCACGATCGCAAATTGGATATTGAATTTAATGTTTTGAAACGTTCCTGCTGGGTTTTGTATGATAACAGTGAGGAGACACATCACTATCATAGAACAGGAATAGAGTCAATAGACCTTAACTAATTGTTTCTACATCTACATGTGTATATTTATTGATGGTTAGTAAAACCTAGTACGTATCTGGAATGTCATCTTTTGCTACAAGATCAGCAATTAGAAACCATTCTTTGGTTTCAGGCTCCCTACACCCAAATAGACCACGGAACTTCTTCCTTGTCATAGCCGACTCAAAGCATGATGAGTTAACAATCCAAGTGACGTCAACTGAGTCTACCTAATGAATACAAACCTAGTTTATATATTATGGAAGTTTGGCTAAGAACGTAAAAAATGAGCCACTGTCAATAATTATACGAAAGATATAGCATATTAAGTACTTTTACTATGTTGAATCGTTAACTTCTCGGTAATTCGTTACGTATATGTACTAACACACTAGTGAATCTCAAGTATATATTTGGTTGACACATATGAAATATTGAGACCCTAATTTAAACTTAACCACAATATTCAACCAATGAACATGTTAAGTGAAAACCAAAAAAGCTTTATACCAATAAACATGTTCACATTTAATAAACATGGTTAACACGGGATTAAATGCTACAAGTATAAAAAAAACAAATTAAACTGTAATGGCTAATATAAAACTACCTCATAATTTCATGTAAAACTGGAATGCAAATTAGGCCACAACGGATACAGTTGTTGTTCACTACGTATGACATGAACCTGTTAATTAACAAAGTCGGGGTTAAAAAATAGCATTTACCAGTCATTGCGGACAAAAAATAGTTACAGATAAATAAAGCTTTATCACTTGATGGTATAATACGATGAAAAAGTATTCAACCACCCTCATATTACACTCACAACAATGATATCAGTTGACATTACTAACACAAGCATACACTCCTATAATCCTCACAATGGCAGACAATACACCTCACTATTATTGCCAACGAAATAGGTATCCTACAGATTGCATCACTATACACAACTAAACACCCCTATAAAACTCACCCTTCAAATCAGACCTCGCCTCTCCATAATTGCAAACCAAGGAGGCGGCGGCCTGCGTCAATATAACATAACCAATCACCCTTATACATCCTATCAATTATATTTACACAATTGTAGATGATTTACCTAGACATTGTCCACCCAAATAAGATCCAAGAAGCCCTAAATCAAAAAAACAATGGTGTTAACTTTACTATTTTAGAAGCAAATATATGTCAATTTAATGTCGACATTAGAAAAGAAAATTTGTTACCTCTATACTCTATGAAATAATGAGTGCCCTTGCTCTTTTCCTTAATGGACCCCTTTATTACACCTTGCTTACCACAATTCAACATTGAATAAATAAACCTGATAACAAGGGCAGAGCCAAGAAACTTGGTAAGAAAATATAAACTGCGTTAGACATATATGAAAACTGCAATACAAGTAAAAAGCTCTATTCACGAATCACGAGTATCCCAACAAGTTTTTGTTGCTCGAAAGACCTATAATTTTTATACTACTACTACTGCCTATTTTTTAAAAGACAAGTAAACAAACAATAAGGTAGTAATTGATCTCCCATACAATATAATGCAAAATCCATATGTTGGTATTGTTTCATAGAACTTCTCAACTTTCATCTCATGAAACAAAATGAAAATTAACCTTAATTTTTGTTGAACAATTGGCAACCCATACTAAATATTAACATATATCACTAAATCTACATCAACCAATGTCATTCCACATATGGCTAACTAAATTTCCAAGCATAACAAAATAATTGTTATATAACAGATTAAAGCATCACTTATTTTCATTTATACTGCAATAAAAAAAGTAATGATATCAATTAGAAGTCAAATAAAAAGTACAGAGTGGTTACCCACAAAGATTAAGGGAAAAAAAATATTTATAGCAATTCAACCAAATCGATACTTAAACTGTATACCTTTTTTTGTGAATGATTTTGTGTTTCTAAAGGTTTCAATGACTTTATGGACGTTAGGGTGCTAAAGTAGTGGTGGAATTTTAAGGATTTTTTTGGATAATCCCACAGTTTAATGGATTTTGGTTGGTTTCTTTTCTTGTTCTTCGCAGTAACAAAGAAAGGGTGTTTGTGAAAAGTGAATTGGAACTTTGGTTGAAAAGCCGAGTAATTAAAAACAAAAAAGAATGAATTTTTTTTGGCGAAAAAGAACGAAATTTTAGCGGTGGTTCAAATGAAAATGAAAAAAAAAGAGTGGGGAAACAAAAAAAAGGGCGGATCATTGGCGGATCATTTATTGAGATAGGTTTTAATATATTAAATCTGCGTTACTGAGACGAATAGAGAGAAACTTTTTCTTCTCATGAAAACCAATGTCTTTAACTACGTATAGAGACTGATTTCTTTAATACCACCGGTTTCTTTGTACTTTTTTTTTAGAGAAACTGGTCGTTTTCTCAAAACCAATCTTATGTAGCTTGTGCCCGCTAAATTTTGACCATATAAATTGGTTATTTTATAACCAGTCTTTATTAAGGGGTGTTTGTAGCCCTTTTTGTAGTAGTGTACGTAGGTGAGTTCCGCATCGAGGACATCTTTAAGGTTGATTTTGGTTTGAAGTTTCCTATTGGTGCGTTTGGAAAGATATGTCCTCTCAAACTTCTCTCCCTCCAGATCATATAATGTCATCTTTATGTGCCATGATCCATCTCCTTCCTTAGGTGGCTTTTCCCAATCCCATTTATGTTTATCATCCTCGCTTTTCCACTTATTCATTGCTAGGTTGATTGGCAAAACTCCTAGGAAGTCAGTCATCTTTCTAAAAACTAGAGGATCTTCAAATGGGTCCAATTCGGTGTCCCTAGCCAAAAGTTGCTCTACCGTATGTGTTCGGTTCACAAAATCATCTTCTAGGTAGAATGGGCGTTGGGGTCCTATGAAGTCTCTATTTAACCATGGTTCGTATCTAGAGGGTCTCCTATTAACATCTGTCCCAGGCGGTGTTGGTTCCTCAAAGGTGTCATAGGCGTGTTTCTTAACATCATATACCGACCAAGCTTTTCCTTCTCCTACCGCTATTTTAGATCCCTTACAATCAATCATAGCACTTGCGGTGGCTAGAAATCCTCTTCCTATCAACAAAGGGCATGTAGGGTCACTAACCATGTCGAGGACGTGGAAATCGGCTAAAATTGATAATTTCCCTATGTGTACTACCACGTCCTTTACTACTCCAACCGGGTATGCTACACTCCCATCCGCCAAACCTATTATTACCTCAGTTTCTTCTAGCTTTCCTAGTTTGAGGGCGGTGTAAAGAGGTAGTGGAAGTAAGTTAAGGCTTGATCCAAGATCGGCTAATGTGTCATAAGCCTCCGAATTACCGATCTTTCAAGGTAGGACAAATAAGCCTGGGTCATCTAGTTTCTTAGGTAACTTATTTTGAAAGAAGGTGGTTCCCTTGTCACCTAACTTGAGCTTCTTCTCATATTTTTCCAAGAGGGCATTATAGTAGGGAGCACGTGCCAAAACATCAATAACCGGACGTTCAAGGTGGAGCTCCTTGAATTCTTCGTCAAGGTTTTGAATAGGCGGTGTTTCAGCTATGTTATTAACCAATTTAGTGTTGGATATCCTACTCTCATGGTCTTTTTGAGGGATTTGGGTTTGCTTGAAACACGTGCTCATGACATTGACCGAATAGTATTGTGGGCAAGAACTAGGAGACGAAACCGAAGAGATGGCATTAGTGTTTAGTTTCGGGTTCTTGAACGTGTCGCTTGGGAGGGCTCCCATCTCTCGGTCATTGAGAACTTTCAACAAGGTGTCGATCTTATTGGTCATCTCGCTTTGTCTTTGTTTGAAATCGGATTCAAACTTGGCTATACGAGCGCCTTGAGATGCCATAAATTTATACATCAATCCTTCAAAATTATTGGTACTACCATTGTTATTGGAAGGATTGTTGTTGAAAGTACGGTTTGAGGATGAACCGATTGATTGGAAACGATTAGGTGGATTGGAAGAGTTGTTTTGGGGCATGTTTTGGTTTTGTTTCCACCTAAAGTTTGGGTGATTTCTTCAAGAGGGGTTGTAAGAATCACCGTAAGAGTTTGGCTCGGGTTTGAAAGTGTAACACTTTTCTCCCGCTCCGTCGGTACGCGAGGATGCGAAGTCCGCAAAAGCTTGTTCGGGGAGTTCCATGCAATCACGAGTGTCGTGGGGACCACTAAAATACTCACATGAAGAAGTGATTTTGTTCACTTGGCTTGAAGGTTTAGGAGCTTCGTAGGATATCATGAGATACTTGACTTGGTTCTCAAGTTCCATGATCCTACGGTCGGAAGTGCTTAGATTATTTGAAGGCAAGGATATTGCCTTGACCGTTTTGTTCAAATCACGGGGATCATTCCAGCTTTCGTTGTCATAGAGAGCAAGATCTTCTATAAGTTCCAATGATTGTTCCGCACTTAGATCACGTAGCTTGCCACCGGCCGCTTGGTCAATGGTTTGCTTCATGGGGATATTGATATGGTCATAGAAAATTTGGACTTGGAGCCAAAGGTCTATGCCATGGTGAGGGACTTTTTGGAGTAAGTCCTTGAATCGAGTCCATGCCTCGTAGAGGGTTTCGCCTTGACGTTGTTGG
The DNA here is from genome assembly GCA_014162995.1 of Artemisia annua. Lineage (NCBI taxonomy): Eukaryota > Viridiplantae > Streptophyta > Magnoliopsida > Asterales > Asteraceae > Artemisia > Artemisia annua. Next base: position 83,624 of record LBNU01017856.1, read on the forward strand.
AACATCAAGATTTCATTCCTTAGCTTTGTGGTTCTCCCTGGTGGGAAAAATTGAGCAAGGAAGCGAGTGGTGAGATCATCCCAAGAGGTGATGGATNATTGATATGGTCATAGAAAATTTGGACTTGGAGCCAAAGGTCTATGCCATGGTGAGGGACTTTTTGGAGTAAGTCCTTGAATCGAGTCCATGCCTCGTAGAGGGTTTCGCCTTGACGTTGTTGGAACATCAAGATTTCATTCCTTAGCTTTGTGGTTCTCCCTGGTGGGAAAAATTGAGCAAGGAAGCGAGTGGTGAGATCATCCCAAGAGGTGATGGATCCTGCGGGTAGACGTTCTAGCCATTGACTAGCTTGCTCTCGCAGAGAGAACTGGAAGAGACATAATCGGTTAGTCTCTCGAGTGTCAATATCAAGGTCTATGGAATCTACGATCTTAAGGAAATCCTTGAGGTGTTGATTTGGATCTTCGGAACGAAGTCCATGGAATGCACATCCGCTTTGCACCAACCGGATGGTGTCGGATCGCAAGGGAGACACGTTGGCTTCTTGAGTGAGCTCAATGGTGTTTCGATAGCCTTGGTGGCTAGGATGGGAGTATTCTTTTAAAGTGCGGGCTCTAGGAGGTGGGTTTGGTTGGGGTATGTTTTGTTGTGGTGGGTTGTTGGGATCAAGGATATTACCACCTTCCATGATGTCGGATGGTAATGGTTACGAACAAAGACACGAAGAAAAAGATAGACTAAAGAAAACCTAGAAAAATAAAACAAAAATCTCACTAGAAAGGAATCTAGTAAGTAGACCTAAGTAAAAATAAAATTTCAACCTAAGCAATAACTATTCCCCGGCAGCGGCGCCAAAAACTTGATGCGTGGGTTTTGCAACCTTCGCAATAGGTTTTACCTCTCAAGGGATCTTGAGAAGCTTACAACCCCCACCAGGCAGTGTACCTGACCGATGTAGTATAGTGAAGTGGCAAGTACCGGGGGATTGATCATTCTCTCGGGGAATAGTGTCGTTAGGATTGAAAACTACTCGAGTTTAGGTCTAAGGGTTGAGGGATGATTCTTTTAGTATTTTTATATTTTATGAAAGCAAGTAAAATCTCGGGTATTTGGAAGAGTGGGCGGAAGTAGTTGCTAATCAACTAACCCAAATATCTACTATTGCAAATAAAATAAAATAACAAGAAAATAAATTGGTTGTGAAACTTATATGGAGAAAAGTGTGTTTACTTAGATTTCCTTACTCCCTAGCTATCTTTTACTGGTTAATTGGTTTGTTACAATTGTTTGGATGACGGGTTGTATTCCTTTAAACCATTCGTAGGGCCGTGTACGATCTTCCCTAACTCTATAAGCTGCTACTTCACTCCTATGTCGCGCCGACTAAAAGCTCCTATCATGGGATCACTAGAATTCGCTTATGCATTAAATACAACCATATAATCATAGTACACATCCGATTCATGTTTCTTAAGACGTTCAAGCAAGTTACCGTATAAGAGGTTAGCCAGTTTTCTTAAGCTTAACATTGACATCATCCACCCACAACAATCAATAACAAACCAACAACAAGTAATCAATAGCTAGGTTTCATTAGATCTAAGCAAACACAAGAGAAACCTAGCCTAGCATTTTAAAGTAAAGACAAGCATAAGATATAATCAAGCAACACATAGACATATTGATTGATTTGAAAGGAGACTTATCTTTAATTGAACATGAATGATTCAAGGGTGAAAAACCCCTGAGAATACAGTAAACCACGACCTAGATTTTATCCGTAAAGTTCTCCCCAAAAGTTACACACTTAATGAATGAAAATTAGAAAACTATATATAGATTTTACAACTTGACGGCGTCACGTTTTAGCTTCTGACGCCATCACCTAACCGCCAAAACTCTTCTCGGATTGCTCAAATCCACTCTTGACGTCGTCCCTCTTTAAAACTCTCTGGGCCGTCTATCTTTAACTTATAACATGATGGCCTTGGTGAAATAACACGTGACGCTGTCACGTGTAAATGCTTCAAAATCTTTCTGGCCCATCAAGTGTAAAATTATCCACCTCTTTGTCAAAGCGTGACGTCGTCACCTCGTAAAGAGTGACGCCGTCAGGTACTGTTTTCAGCATAATTTGAGACTTTGTCGTTTTCTTCACTTTTATGCTCCAAAAATGTCCAAAATACCTTCTTTTCCAGATTTCTTCTTCAAAGTACCTAAAACGACAAAAGGAACGATTTAAGGCAATATTTGATCAAATAATTACGGATTAGGGCTTAAATAACCCCCTAAAAGCGTAACACTTTTCGCCTCATCATAATTCTACTTATCTCCTTTATTCTCATTGCTTAATTACGTACAAAAGGGACTTTGTACATTTCAAGTGGGGGGACGGGAGTAGAATGTAACTTGAACTTTTATTTGCCCCATTTTTCTAGTTTATTTTGAGAAATTGTGCCATTTTTAAAATTTTGAAATGTTTTTCCGAACCTAACTAGAATAGACCTTAGCCGAGCACATTAACCATTATTATCATGGTGAGGTTTAGCCTATTCAGTTTCCCCTGTATTACCCCAAATCCACCAAAATTATGTGTGCCGGTAGTTTGTAAACTTTAGAACTTGGCCCTCACATCATTTTGAGACCATAGACGAGTAGTGTATTGAGTTTTCTTAGTACATTTGGAAGAAACTTTTTGAGAAGGCAATATTTTAGGATTATCACCCAAAAAGCCTATATGTGTGTGTTTATCGATTAGTCACATTGACTCTTCGACCCCCGTGTTAAACCCTTTTTGTTGCACTCATCTTTAGTGCAAGATACCCCTAGTTACACCCTTCTGAGCCTATCCTTTCGTTTCTTACCCATATTATAATTGTTTCGATACACCTATACACCTTAGCCTACCGTGTAGTCTTGGTTTATGATTGGGAAGTTGCCACTTGCTCTAGTTTGAGGTTCGAGTAAAGAGATTCAGAAATCACGCCTACGTTAAAGACCCATCTTTGAAGATCATTAGAGACCCCCCCCCCCCATTTATTACACATATGTTTCATCTCAAGTGGGGGGATGTATTTTATTTCTTGTATTGTTATGCCAAAAAAATGTGAAATTCAGTATGTAGATAGTTTATCTTTGGTGCAACCTTGTATAGCACCGTATTTTGAGCTTTGAAAGAGTTAGTATCGAAGAGGCCACTTCGGTCACATATGAAGAAGGAAGTTGTTGGTTCGTAATCGCCAACAAGAAGACCAAGTGTGGTGCACATCATGACGTCCTCTAATGGTACTCACACTTGTTATATGATCCAATTTTTGCATCTTGGAGCTTTGACCTTGGATAATCGGCAAGTGGTAGCAACTCGGTTATAGGTTAAGACTATTTGTTTCTATTTTTCATTTTACACCATTATGAATCCCATGTCTTATCCTACCCTTTAGTTGTGAATCATGCTTAGGTGAGGGATTCGAGCAGTCATTGGTGTCTTGACCGGCGTTCCGGTCATGTACTATTGCCTTTGTCGCCCTTGCCGTAGTATGTTAGTAACAACACTACACCCATAGCCTTATATATGTTCACCCAATATTGCCTTTGAAAATTGTTTCGACCTTAGCTCTAGTGGTGGAGATTTGTGTAACTGCCAAGCTTATGATAGAACACATTCTATGACTGTGCATTGAGTGATCACCCCGAAATTAACACTTAGATTAGGAGAGAGAGCATGAGTGTTTGTCCCCATTTCGTGAGGTGTTCGGCTTTGATATATTCTAGTATATGAAATTTTTAGATTCATATCTTCCGGTTTCTCGGGAGATATCTTTTTAAGAATTATTCTAATAAGGTCTACTTGGGGGCAAGTAGAGTTCAAGTGGGGGATATTTGATAACATAAAATAATACGCATATTTTAGTGTTAATTTCCCCCTAGATTACTCGTCTTTTGTGTTAATATGTTAGGATATATACTCTTATTTGTTTATATTATGTTTTCAGGGCAAAGATGAGCAAAGGAACGAAAATACGTGGATTTGGAAGGTTTAATGTGAAAATTATTGAAGTATGCGGATTCTGCACTCACTACGGTGTAGATGTTCCATCTACCTACGCCGTAGCACTCACCTACGAAGACTACGGCGCAGCCCATGACACAACTAGGGTGTAGTAGCACATCAAAGGGTTCTACGGAGTAGCCTCTCTCCACCTACTGCGTAGACCTCTAAATCAAGCAGTAGAGAACTTTCGAGGCCAAAGAAGAAGTTACGGCGTACTTTCCAATACAACTACGCCGTAGAAGTAACAGCTAAAGAAACTACGGCCGTAGCACTTGATCAAGGTACGGCGTAGAGGATATTAACAAAGGCTACGACGTAGCTAAACCTAGCGCTACGCCGTACCAAAGTCGAGCCTATAAATACCAGCCCTAATTCCGAGTTTATTCATTCACTTTTCACCACACAGAAGTTAGGAGGAATTTAGGGAGCAAGGGGAACGAAGTTCTATCAGCATACAAGTCATTTCCAAAGGAGAATTCACGCCATAATCATAAGTTTATTGATTCATTCGATTTGTATCAATTCAATGTTTACATTTGTTATGTTAAACACTTGTTTTCCTGCATTTATGAACATGAGTGGCTAAACACCTCTTGGTGTTAGCCTTGTTATGAAATTGTTGTTAATATGATTTAGTTTTCTCACATCTTTAGTCGTTTTATTTGTATACTTTCTTAGCTTGTCTTAGGACACTCTACCTTTAAGGGTATTGATATTGGGTAGTCCTTCGAGGGGAATGTAAGATGCGACCGCCCGCATTTCATTAGAAGGTTGTGACTTGGTGATAGAAATATCACCATACATGTGCGAATTGACCATAGGATCACCTACCGAATAAATATACTTAAGAAGTTAGAGGGGATGTAAGATGTGACCGTGCCCGCATCCCGCTAGACTAATCTAACTTAGTAGAGGTACTTAATGACTCTTGCATTTCGCGCCAGCGAACTCTTTCAATCGATTTGGGAGAATAGGGCGAGATGTAGGATAGGATAGGTGATTTGACCATCTGAGTCTATTGAATTGAACCCCCAGATGAAACGATAGGATGCATAATTATAAAACTTGTCATTTTAATAACAAGAGTAGTAATTAGGTTAACACTACTTTCTCCAATTGATTTCCCTTTGCTCATTAATTGCTTATTATTTGCTTTATTTATTTGTTTAATTTAGTTTAATCATTTTAATCATTAGAAACCCCTTTTATTTAGTGACATTTAAACCTAGATATTTTCTGCACCTTAGCTCTTGGGACGACCTCGGCTTTACCATCTAGCTATACCTCACACGACCGGGTACACTGCCCGATAGTGCATTAGGTAGAACTTAGGTAGACGAGACAACTATAAATATAAAACCTGGTTGGTAAATCCTGCATCAAGAAGTCAGAGTAAAAGACCACTGAATGGAAGTACAGCGGTCTAAAGAGACTCACTAAGTGTTCACATATCTGATGATAAACACATCAGATATGTCTTATACCTTTTCAGCTACTACAATAGTACTTTGCAGAGACAAAGTCTGAAACTAAATACTTTGTAAACTGATAACGGAGTCAGCTATAACATAGTTGTTAAGATCCCAATCCTGATCTTAGGATCTTACGATTTTACAATTCTACAAAGCAAAAACGATCCGGATCCTATTTAGGATCTTAACAAGCTTAAGATCTTATAGGATCCTGATCTTCACCATAGGATCTAAGATCTACTCCGATCCGATCTTACTTTTTTCGAACTACAAATTAAAAAAAATACAAATTTATGGTTTATATTTTTATATAATTTATTAAACAGCATGTGATTCTTCTTAAATATTTCATATTCACAATTTAGGACACCATTTCTATGAAAAAATCATATAATTTCGTATTTATAATATATAACAATTTCTATATTTGAATAATATTACAAAGATGATTAAAAACTGACATTATAGTAGGATCTTAGGATCCGATCCGATCTTACGATCACGATCTTGCAAAGACGAAAACGATCCTAGGTAGGATCCCGATCTTGAAAATCTTGAGCTGTAACAAAGAGCAGAGAAGTGACAGCAACCTCTAAGACCTCAAGGACTGACAAATGCCCTTGAGTCTCTGACATTGACTTATCTTCTTAACCCATGCATATGTACCAGTTGCACATATCAGATACACTCAAAGTATTCAGCCACATACTTGTAGAGTGTATCCTTGGAGCTGACTGAAGTACTCAGCCATGCTTAGGCGGGAGTAATTCAAGCTAAAGCAAAGCGGGAAAACCCTAGGGAAGATAAGGACGCATCGAGAGTATGGAAAGCTACTTACATTTACAGATATCAGCACGGTAAAGCAACCCTAGCCACACAAAGTGCACGTATACCTTAACCATCAGTTTGTTTATAGTTTAGTTATTACCATTCCTGTAACTGCTAACAATGTATCTCCATTTATCTATAAAAAGGTAGGTTAGTAGTGGTGATAGGTAACGATTCCATCTCTAGAATACACTTCCTCTTCTAAGTGAAATCCACCTCTTCATAACTTGAAGAGTAGCATTTGTCATTACTAGAGATAGTATTTGATGAGGCGAAAAGTGTACCGCTTTTCGGGGGTCATTTAAGCCCTAAATCGTATTTATTTGATCAAATATCGCCCTAAATCGTTCCTTTTGGCATTTTAGGTACTTTGGAGAGAAATTCCGGAAAAGAAAGCATTTTGGACGTTTTCGGAGCATAAAAGTGAAGAATTCAACAAAGTGTCAAAATTTTCTGGAACAGTACTCCAGACGGCGTCAAGACCATGCTTGACGGCGTCAAGTCTTGATAACCCAGAACGGATTAAAGAGGGACGGCGTCAAGAAGGCCATCAAGAAACCCTAACCACGGCGAGGTGACGGCGTCAAGTCCATAACGTGACGCCGTCAGATCTGTTTTTCTATATCTATTCGCATAATTTTCAGTCATTCGTGTGGAACTTTTTAGAGAGAAACCCTAGACGATTTTTGCAGCTTTTTTTAAGGGTTTTATACCCTTGGATCTCTCATGTTACATTGAAGATAAGTAATCAATTAATCATTCAATATGTCTATGTGTTGTTTAATTCTATCTTGTTCTTGTCTTTTGTTTAACATGCTAGGCTAGATTTTCTTTGTGTTTACTTAGATCTAATGAAACCTAACTATTAATTATTGATTGAATGGTGTGCTATTAATTGTATTGGATGGGTGATTATCGATGTTAGGCTTAAGAAAACTGGCAGACTTCCGGTTGGTAACATGCTTGAATGTCTTAAGAAACATGAACCAATGTGTACTAAGGTTATTTTGATTGTATTTAATGCATGAGTGAATTCTAGTGATCCCATGTTAGGAGCTTCTTAGCCGGCTCGACATAGGAGTGAAGTAGGATCTCATAGAGTTAGGGGAAGTCCGTACACACCCCTACGAATGGTATTAAGGAATACAATCCGTCATCCACGCAATTAATACACACTGATCAATCGGTAAAAGATAGGGAGTAAGGAAATCTAAGTAAACACACTTCTCTCCATTATAGTTTTTACAACCATTTACTTTCTTGTTATTTTATTTTATTTGCATTAGTAGTAATTTGGGTTAGTTGACTAGCAACTAATTCCGCCCACTCTTCCAAAACCTGAGATTTTTACTTGCTTTCCAAAAAATATAAAAATACAAAAAGAATCTTCCCTCACCCCTAGACCTATTAGAGTAGCCTTTCAATCCTAACGACACTATTCCCTGAGAGAACGATCAATCCCCCGGTACTTGCCAATACACTATACTACATCGGTCAGGTACACTGCCTGGTGGAGATTGCAAGCTTCTCAAGATCCCTTGAGAGGTAAAACCCTAGTGCGTGGTCGCAATCCCGCACATCAAAGTTTTTGGCGCCGCTGCCGGGGAATTGTTATTGTTTAGGTTGAATTTTTATTTTATTAGGTCTACTCACTAGATTCCTTTCTAGTGAGATTTTTATTTTATTTTCTAGGTTTTTCTTTAGTCTATCTTATTCTTTGTGCCTTTGTTCGTAATACTTCTTCATGAGTAATATTGATCGTTTGATCCCTGTTATTCGTGTTTTCCACCGTAGGAATTTTCAATTGCCAAACCTGCCCCCTATTGTCGAAACGAAAACCCACCAAACCTATCACCCGATCATCACTTTGACAACCATTCTGATATGGACGAATCTGACCATGACACTGACCATGAAAATGGCCCTTTTTACTATTCGTCAGATTCCGATGAGGACCTAGGGAATGGGGAAGTAGTAGATGACCCTGAAGGAGAGGAAAGAGCTAACCCTCTAAATTATGTTGACCCTAGAACAAAGATTGAGAAAGATAGTTTGTTTAACATGCAATTCCCTTGCAAAATTGGATTTAGAAGCTTTGACGCCTACCTTAACTCATATTTTCCAATGAACATAATTTCGTGTACTGAATACAATAAAAATCATGGTAAATGAATTAGAGTATCAAGGAGACAATATTGTTGCTAGGGCTAAGACGTTGCATGTGTTTGTGGGGAGCTTTACCTATCAATATGGAAGATCTAAGAGAGTTTATTGATAGTAACCTCACCCAAGTTGTGTTCGGGAAGCCCTTCAAAAGATTAACCAACTTGGACGAAAAACTAATGGAAGGGTTAATTACATTCTCAGATGGGGATGGGGATTTTGTTTATCAAATGCCCCGTGCACACCCTAGATATAAAAACTTTTCTATTGAGAAATGTAATAGGTTTCCCCCCTATGGTATATTGAGTGAGAGCGATATTAGAAAAGGACTTAAGTACCCCCATGAAAATAATAAGAGGTACTATCGTGGATGTTTAGAGCTTAATGATGATTATAAGAAGGATGAGGCGACAATTAGGTGGCTCACACTCGGGTACGTGAGCATTAGTGACACTAGATGAGCCCGTGACTTTGAGTCTAGCTACGAGACTCGTTAATAAAGAAAAGCGCTTCTTGGGAGGCAACCCAAGCTTTATTTGCTTTATGTGCTTATTTATTTGTTTGTTTGTTTGTTTTTATTTCCGTATGTATGTTTTATTTTTATTGTTATTGATTCATGCTTTAAAGTAAATTGTGAAAATGCTTTATTTTGTTTTTAACTTCGTCTTAACTACATATAAAGGTATTTTGCAAAAGATAAGTGTAAGGGAAATCCAAATCGGTTTATAAGAACAAATGAACATGAATCATAACAATATTAAATTGACATACATATTAGTAATTGTTTGAGTCAAATGCTTGTATCGAGTCATAATGATATTTTGCAGGATTTCCAAGAAGTAAGAATTGAGTTTTTCTAGAAATTTTCCAGAAACTTAACATGAGAAATCTGTCAGATCACTTCTGACGGCGTCAAGCTCCAGGTTGACACCGTCAAGTTCAGTTTTCTGGAATTTTTTTTTTGAAGTTTTGTTTTTCTTCCGGAATCATAAAGTGCTTTATAAAATCTCTAACTTATAAACTCCAGGAATCTGCAAGATATTCATTCCACAAGCATTATATCCTTATACAAATTTATCCCGCCGATGTTATGCAGGTTTTCGTGTTTGTTTTCTCAGGTTTAACAGGTTATTTTGGACAAGAAGATGATTTATATTTCGGAAGAGAAGCTTTGAGTGTTCATATTCTTGGAAGAAGATCTAACCATGTTACCCCTTTATCTACCGAGCGAATCAGGGGAGTATTTGATTTCATTCTTTTACCATATTTACTTTTACATCTTATTATTCGAACATTGGGGACAGTGTTCATCTTAAGTGTAAGGGGGTAAATTACGATACCTTAGAGAATGCAATTACGCTTGATTTTTGTTTGTTTAATGGTAGATGTGTAATAAAACTGAGAGAAATACCTGTTAGGGTAATTTTAGTGCCAAATTTAAAATTTTTTTTACAACATTTAGGAGTGAAACTTTGGTCTTAATGAGCGTCTCATGGATAGGAGTTATATGACTAGCACAAAAACCGTACCACTAAAAAAAATTTCCACCCCAAATATGTGAGGTTCGCCCCTAGAATTGGTAGGAAAAGCATTCATCTTTAATGCTATGATGTGTGTACCGGTAGCACTTAGATTATAGAACTTGCGTTAGGACCATCCCGAATCCACAAGTGAGACTACATTCGTGTAGTTAGATTTACTACATGATAAGAGGCATTAGGATTAACCCTTGTTTTACACCTGTGTTTTTGTTATAATTACTTTGACTTCATTGGTCAAGTAATTCTCCCACACCCTTGCGTTGTACTCATTTTTAGTACACGATACCCCTAGTACACCCCTCCGAGCCTATCTTTTCGTTTCTAACTTTAAGCATTATACTTAAAGGAAGAATTTGTTACACCCCATTTAAATGTACACCCAAATTGCCTTAGCCTACCTTGTATGCACTCACCTTTAGTGCATTATTGTGACAACATTTGTTTAAACCCTTAGTTAATTATCTAATTGATTACATGGTTGCTAAGTCGAGTCATATCCTTGTACATATTGTTTTGGGACGATTGGGACTCATGGGTAAAGTACTAGTGTAATGGAGTAATGGGGAAGAACAACATTATTACCCCCATTTGTGCTAAATACTTTAAAAGTACTCCAAGTGTTTCGATTATCTTAATTCGAGTCATTAGTTTAGTTATTTGTAAAGTATGTAAAAGTTCAAGTGTAAGGGGAGAACCGAGGCCCCTATGATGTATTATTTTGGATGGTGGGGCAAGAATGTATGTGATGCGTGGTTTTGCGACCTTACAACAGGTTTTACCTCTCGAGGGATCTCAAGAGGCTTACAACCCCACCAGGCAGTGTACCTGACCGATGTAGTATAGGATAGTGGTAAGTACGGGGGATTGATCGTTCTCTCACAGGGAATAGTGTTCGTTAGGATAGAAAAAACTACTCTAATAGGTCTAAAGGTGGAAGGAAGATTCTTTTTGTATTTTTATGTTTTATAGAAAGCAATTAAAATCTCGGTTTTGGAAGAAGGGCGGAATTAGTCGCTAGTCAACTAACCCAAGTTTACTACTTATGCAAATTAAAATAAAATAAATATCTAAACTATTGTGGTTGTGAAAACAATATGGAGAAAGTTGTGTTTACTTAGATTTCATTACTCCCTAACTATCTTTTACCAGTTAATTGATATGTATGTTACTTGTGCGGATGAAGGGTGTATTCCTAATAACTCATGGAGTGGCATATATATCTCTCCAATTCTATGAGCTCTTATCTCGCCCTATGCCATGCACGGCACAACCATAGGGGTTGTAAACAGTGTCTCATGCGTTAAATACTACCTTAATAGCCTAGTATGCCTTGGCTACATGTTTCCCAAGACGTTCAAGCACGTTACCATAAAGGAGGTTGGCTAGTTTTCTTGAGCCTAACATTGATGGAACAATCATCCCAACAAACAACAACACACACCAATCAACCAATAATTAATAGTTAGGTTTCATTAGATCTAAGCAAACACTAGAGAATTTAGCTACACATGTTAATTAGAAGACAAGCAAAAGAGATAATCAACCAACACATAGACATATTGATTGAATTAAAGTGAAGACTTATCTTTAATTAAGCATGAGGGTTCCAAGGGTTGGAAACCCTAGAAAGTACAGAAAATTCGTCTTTAGGGTTTACCCTAAAAGTTTTCCACAAAGTTCCACACTAATGAATGAAAATTAGAAACCTATATATAGATTTTACACCATGACGGCGTCAGGTTATAAGGGTTGACGTCGTCAGCTCGCCGCCAATAGTTTTCTCGGATGGCCTAGATCCACTTCTGACGCCGTCACCTTATAAACCCTTCTGGGCCGTCACTCTTTAACTTTACTCCTGACGGCCTACGTTTCCTAACACCTGACGGCGTCAGGTGTTAAATCCCAAAATTTCTCTGGCCCGTCATTTGATAATTGGATTCCACTCTTTTGTCAAGACTTTCTGACGGCGTCACCTTGTAACTTCTGACGCCGTCAGGTTGTAAATCTTCATCTTTTGAGACTTTGTCGTTTTCTTCACTTTTATGCTCCAAAAACGTCCGAATATGCATGTTTTCCAGAATTCCTCTCAAAAGTACCTAAAATGACAAAAGGAACGATTTAGGGCAATATTTGATCACATTTATACGAATTAGGGATTAAATGACCCCCTAAAAGCGTAACACTTTTCGTCTCATCAAATACCCTTACACTTGGGATTTGCTTGTCCTCAAGCAAATGAGCTTTTATTCCAATCAAAATATGAGTTAGGGGTCATTTAACACGAATATAAAAGTAATTACAACAAATAGTTATTAGACCCTAATCATAACAAGCACGGAAATCATACACTAGCACCTCACAAATAGTGTTTGGATTTTTACATCTCTCAAATGTCATAAATTTTATATCTCATAAATGGAAACGGAAAATAACACTCACTACCTGTCATAGCAAATAGATTACCATAGGCTTGGGAGAGGATCAATTACTCCTCCACTAGGTGTAAGCACCTAAGATAAACTATCAAAGAGGTCTTTATAAAGGGTTGTAACGTAAGGTGTAGGGATATGATAACACGGTTTGGTTGGAATAAGGGGTATTTAGTGGTGGCGAGTTAATTATCATGATCAAATACATGCACTCTACATCGTTGCTTAAGTCAAGACTTGACTCAATCTTAGTCTAAAAATGAAATAACAAAAACTAAAAAGAAACATAAAAGGAAACGGGATGGTAGTCCGTATGTTTTTCTCTTTTTTTTCATATTTTTTTGTATTTTTCTTGGTTTTTTGATTTTTTTTTTCATACACTCTTGCCCTACCATCCAAAATAATACATCATAGAGGAGTTGCATTCCCCTTACACTTGAATCTTTACATAACTTTACAATCACTATTCTAATGACTCGAATTAAGATAATCGAAAAACTTGGAGTACTTTTAAAATGTTTAGCACATATGGGGGTAATAATGTTGCTCTTCCCCATTACTTCATTACACTAGTACTTTACCCATGAGTCCCAATCGTCCCAAAACAATATGTACAAGGATATGACTTAACTTAGCAACCATGTAATTGACCGGATAATTAACTAAGGGTTTAACAAATGTTTTCACAATAATGCACCAAAGGTGGGTGCATACAAGGTAGGCTAAGGCGATTTGGGTGTACATTTAGTGGGGTGTAAACAAATTCTCACTTTGAGTAAGATGCTCAAAGGTCGAAACGAAAGGATAGGCTCGGAGGGGTGTACTAGGGGTATCGTGTACCAAAAATGGATACAACGCAAAGGGTGTGGGAGAATTACTTGACCAATGAAGTCAATGTAATTATAACAAATATACGGGTGTAAAACAATGGGTTAATCCTAATGCCTCTTATCATGTAGTAAATCTTAACTACACGAATGTAGTCTCACTTGTGGATTTGAGATGGTCCTAACGCAAGTTCTAGAATCTAAATACTACCGGTACTCACATCATAGCATCAAAGATGGATGCTTTTCCTACCAATTCTAGGGGCGAACCTCACATATTTGGGGTGGAAAAATTTTTAGTGGTACGGTTTTGTGCTAGTCATACAATTTCCTATCCATGAGACGCTCATTAAGATCAAGGTTTCACTTCTAAATGTTGTAAAAAAATTTAAATTGGTGCTAAAATTGCCCTAACAAACATTTCTCTTTGTTTTATTACAAATTTACTATCAAACAAAGCAAAACATCAAGCGTGAGTATATTCTCAACGGTGCTTTCATTTACCCCCCCTACACTTAAACCGAACATTGTCCCCAATGTTCAAATAAAAGACGTAAAAGTAAATAAGATGAAAGAATGAAATCAAATACTCCCCTGAATCGTTTGTTGTGGACAATGATGTAACATGGTTAGATCTACTTCCAAGATAGACGGACGTTCAAAGCTTCCCTTCCAAAATAATAAACGTCTTCTTGTCCAAAATAACCTGTTAACCTGAAAAAGATAAAAGCCAACCTCGCGTAAAATCGGCGGTAAAATCTACATAATAAGATATAATGCTTGTGGAATGAATATTTTGCAGAATTCCTGGAGATTATAAGTTAAATAATTGACAAAACTTTTTAAGTTTCCGGAAAAATACAAAACTTTCAAAATTTGCAGAAAATTATAACCTGACGCCGTCAGAAAGTTCTGGCAGAATTCTCATGTTAAGCTTCTGGAAAAAATTCTGGAAAATCTAAATCTTACTTCCTGGAATTCCTGCAAAAATTCATTATGACTCGATACAAGCATTTGACTCAAACAAGTACTAATATGTAGGCTAATTTTGTTGTTATGATTCATGTTCATTCGTTCTTTATAAACCGATTTGGATTTCCCTTACACTTAGCTTTTGCAAAATACCTTTATATGTAGTTAAGACGAAGTTAAAAACAAAATAAATCATTTTCACAATTTAGTTTGAAGCATGAATCAATAACAAGAAATATAACTTACATACGGAAACAAATAAAATCAAATAAACACACAAAAACAAACAAAACATGGGTTGCCTCCCAAGAAGCGCTTTTCTTTATTTACGAGTCTTGTAGCTAGACTCAAAGTCACCGTACGTTACGTGACTTCGTCGTTGGTCTCGGTTCCTAAGTCATCCTCTTTTCCGGTTTTGTATTCGGGCCCTAAGTTCAAACAATCCTTATAGAAACCGAAAATCCTTTTCATGACATAGTCTACTCCCCTACGTCTATCCTCATCATTCCTATAGTAAACCGCTTGTTTGAGCTCCTTCTCAACGTTTGACAAGTGTTGGTATTGCTCTATCTTATACGGCATTTGGTAGTTCACCTCATCGGTCTCATCCTTAAATGTGACTATCCCTAAGGAAGGTTCATGAGTCATTCTAGAGACCTCGATAAATGGTTTGCCTAAGACTACTTGGGTCACACTTGCATCGATTATTGGGCGGATATCTTCTACAATCACAAAGTCGGTGACATAGGTAAAGTTTCCTACATAAACCGGTAATCCTTTAACTCTTCCCGTGAAGTTACTAATCCATCCCTTATCGGGAAACACTCTATACCCTAGTTGACTTTTCATTATCAAATTGTATTGAGCTCTAGTCATGATGTTAATGGGTGATCTAGGGTCAATGTACGCTTTCCAAATATGCAAATGCCCGATGTTGCATGGTATGTTGAGATTAGATGGATCGCCCACCTTGAAAATTGGGTTACCTAGGATGTATGGGGTCTCGGAGTCATCGAATAGATTCTTATGATATGCTCGCTCTTCCTTAGTGGGTAACCTATTGAAGTAATCCTCCTCCTCTACTTCTTCTATTTCGCTAACCTTAGCCTTCCTATCATCCTCTAATTCCTTACTCTCATCCTTTGATTCACTATCATTCTCACTCCTATCAATTGGTCTAATGGTCACAACGTTGACGAAGTGGACATGTTTGGATGAAGAGGGGTCCTTGATTTGTGGTTCGCTATTGGTGTTTCTAGCGTCCTTTTGTGGGGGTGATAGCACTTGGTTGTTGAGGGCTTTCAACAAGTTGTCAATTTTATTGGTCATCTCTACTTGTTGTTGATTGAATTCGGATGTGAATTTAGCTATGCGAGCTTCTTGAGATGCCATAAAATTGGACATCAATCCTTCAAAGTTGTTGGTACTACCATAGTTGTTGGAAGGATTGTTGTTGAAGGTACGGTTTGAGGAATTACCGTTGGGTTGAAACCGGTTAGGTGGGTTGGAAGAATTGTTTTGGGGTGCGTTTTGGTTTGACTTCCACCTAAGGTTGGGGTGATTTTTCCATGAGGGGTTGTATGAATCTCCATAAGGGTTTGGCTCGGGTTTGAAAGTGTACCACTTATCTCCCGCTCCGTCGGTACGCGTGGATGCGTAGTCCGCAAAAGCTTGTTCGGGGAGTTCCATGCAATCACGAGTGTCGTGGGGACCACTACATAATTCGCACGAAGAAGTGATTTTGTTCACTTGGCTTGAAGGTTTAGGAGCTTCGTAGGATTTCATGAGAAACTTGACTTGGTCTTCAAGTTCTATGATCCTACGGTCGGAAGTGCTTGAATTATTCGAAGGCAAAGATATTGCCTTGACCGTTTTATTCAAATCACGGGGATCATTCCAACTTTCGTTGTCATATAGAGCAAGATCTTCTAGGAGATCCCATGATTGTTCCGCACTTAGATCACGTAGCTTGCCACCGGCCGCTTGGTCAATGGTTTGCCTCGTGTGGAGATTGATGTGGTCATAGAAGATTTGGACTTGGAGCCAAAGGTCTATGCCATGATGAGGGACTTTTTGGAGTAAGTCCTTGAATCGAGTCCATGCCTCGTAGAGGGTTTCGCCTTGGCGTTGTTGGAACGCCAAGATATCATTCCTTAGCTTGGTAGTTCTCCCCGGTGGGAAAAATTGAGCAAGGAAACGAGTTGTGAGATCGTCCCAAGAGGTGATGGATCCTGCGGGAAGTCGCTCAAGCCATTGACTAGCTTGGTCCCGTAGAGAGAATTGGAAGAGACGCAATCGGGTCGTCTCTCGAGTTGCAACATCAAGGTCTATGGAATCTACGATTTTGAGGAAATCCTTGAGATGTTGGTTTGGATCTTCGGAACGAAGTCCATGGAATGCGCATCCGCTTTGCACCAACCGGATGGTGTCGGATCGCAAGGGAGTGACATTGGCTCCTTGAGTGAGCTCAATGGTGTTTCGATAGCCAAGGTGGCTAGGTCGGGAATACTCTCCTAAGGTGCGGGGTCTAGGAGGTTGGTTTGGTTGTGGTGGGTGGTTTGGTTGAATTAGGTTGTTGGGATCAAGGATGTTACCACCTTCCATGATGGCGGATGGTAAAGATTACGAACAAAAACACGAAGAAAAAGATAGACTAAAGAAATCCTAGAAAAAGAAAATAAAAATCTCACTAGAAAGGAATCTAGTGAGTAGACCTAAAGAAATAAAAATTCTACCTAAACAATAACTATTCCCCGGCAGCGGCGCCAAAAACTTGATGCGTGGTTTTGTGACCTTACAACAGGTTTTACCTCTCGAGGGATCTCAAGAGGCTTACAACCCCACCAGGCAGTGTACCTGACCGATGTAGTATAGGATAGTGGTAAGTACGGGGGATTGATCGTTCTCTCACAGGGAATAGTGTTCGTTAGGATAGAAAAACTACTCTAATAGGTCTAAGGGTGGAAGGAAGATTCTTTTTGTATTTTTATGTTTTATGGAAAGCAAGTAAAATCTCGGTTTTGGAAGAAGGGCGGAATTAGTTGCTAGTCAACTAACCCAAGTTTACTACTTATGCAAATTAAAATAAAATAAATATCTAAACTATTGTGGTTGTGAAAACAATATGGAGAAAGTTGTGTTTACTTAGATTTCATTACTCCCTAACTATCTTTTACCGGTTAATTGATATGTATGTTACTTGTGTGGATGAAGGGTGTATTCCTAATAACTCATGGAGTGGCATACATATCTCTCCAATTCTATGAGCTCTTATCTCGCCCTATGCCATGCACGGCACAACCATAGGGGTTGTAAACAGTGGCTCATGCGTTAAATACTACCTTAATAGCCTAGTATGCCTTGGCTACATGTTTCCCAAGACGTTCAAGCACGTTACCATAAAGGAGGTTGGCCAGTTTTCTTGAGCCTAACATTGATGGAACAATCATCCCAACAAACAACAACACACACCAATTAACCAATAATTAATAGTTAGGTTTCATTAGATCTAAGCAAACACTAGAGAATTTAGCTACACATGTTAATTAGAAGACAAGCAAAAGAGATAATCAACCAACACATAGACATATTGATTGAATTAAAGTGAAGACTAATCTTTAATTAAGCATGAGGGTTCCAAGGGTTGGAAACCCTAGAAAGTACATAAAATTCGTCTTTAGGGTTTGCCCTAAAAGTTCTCCACAAAGTTCCACACTAATGAATGAAAATTAGAAAACTATATATAGATTTTACACTCTGACGGCGTCAGGTTATAAGGGTTGACGCCGTCAGCTCGCCGCCAATAGTTTTCTCGGATGGCCTAGATCCACTTCTGACGCCGTCACCTTATAAACCCTTCTGGGCCGTCACTCTTTAACTTTACTCCTGACGGCCTACGTTTCCTAACACCTGACGGCGTCAGGTGTTAAATCCCAAATTTTCTTTGGCCCGTCATTTGATAATTGGATTCCACTCTTTTGTCAAGACTTTCTGACAGCGTCACCTTGTGACTTCTGACGCCGTCAGGTTGTAAATCTTCATCTTTTGAGACTTTGTCGTTTTCTTCACTTTTATGCTCCAAAAACGTCCGAATATGCATGTTTTCCAGAATTCCTCTCAAAAGTACCTAAAATGACAAAAGGAACGATTTAGGGCAATATTTGATCACATTTATACGAATTATGGATTAAATGACCCCCTAAAAGCGTAACACTTTTCGTCTCATCAGTATGAAAAAAAAATCGAAAAATCAAGAAAAATACAAAAAAAATGATAAAAAGAAAAGTAGAAAAAACATGCGGACTACCATCCCGTTTCTTTTCATGTTTATTTTATGTTTTTATTAGTTTTTGATTAGCGTTAGTCGAGTCTAGTCTTGGCTTAGCAACGCCATATTGTACATGTAATTAATCAAGATCTTTAACTCGCCACCAGTAAAATCTTCCTTATCCAACAAAACCGTGTTTATCATATCCCTACACCTCATTACAACCCTTTTGTAAAGTTCTCTTTGATAGTTTATCTTAGGTGCTTACGCCTAGTGGAGAAGGTTTTCGATCCTTTCCCAAGCCTATGGTAATCTATTTGCTATGACAGGTAGTGAGAGATATAATCCATTTTCATTTATGAGATATAATTCTATGACACCTGAGAGATGTGAGTATCTAAACACTACTTGTGAGGTGCTAGTGTGTAATCTCTGTGCTTACGGTAATCTATTTCTCAAGCCTATGGTAATCTATTTGCTATGACAGGTAGTGAGAGATATTATCCATTTTCATTTATGAGATATAATTCTATGACACCTGAGAGATGTGAGTATCTAAACACTACTTGTGAGGTGCTAGTGTGTAATCTCCGTGCTTATTATGATTAAACTGGAATGATTATTTGTTGTAATTACTTTTATATTAGTGTTAAATGAACCCTAACTTGTATTTTGATTAGAATAAAAGCGCATTTGCTTGAGGACAAGCAAATCTCAAGTGTAAGGGTATTTGATGAGACGAAAAGTGTACCGCTTTTCGGGGGTCATTTAAGCCTTAAATCGTATTTATTTGATCAAATATCGCCCGAAATCGTTCCTTTTGGCATTTTAGGTACTTTGGAGAGAAATTCTGGAAAAGGAAGCATTTTGGACGTTTTCGGAGCATAAAAGTGAAGAATTCGACAAAGTGTCAAAATCTGCTGGAACAGTACTCCAGACGGCGTCAAGACCATGCTTGACGGCGTCAAGTCTTGATAACCCAGAACCGATTAAAGAGGGACGGCGTCAAGAAGGCCATCAAGAAACCCTAACCACGGCGAGGTGACGGCGTCAAGTCCATAACGTGACGCCGTCAGATCTGTTTTTCAATATCTATTCGCATAATTTTTAGTCATTCATGTGGAACGTTTTAGAGAGAAACCCTAGACGATTTTTGCAGCTTTTTTAAGGGTTTTATACCCTTGGATCTCTCATGTTACATTGAAGATAAGTAATCAATTAATCATTCAATATGTCTATGTGTTGTTTGATTCTATCTTGTTCTTGTCTTTTGTTTAACATGCTAGGCTAGATTTTCTTTGTGTTTACTTAATCTAATGAAACCTAACTATTAATTATTGATTTGAATGNTCTCATAGAGTTAGGGGAAGTCCGTACACATCCCTACGAATGGTATTAAGGAATACAATCCGTCATCCACGCAATTAATACACACTGATCAATCGGTAAAAGATAGTTAGGGAGTACGGAAATCTAAGTAAACACAATTCTCTCCATTATAGTTTTCACAACCATTTACTTTCTTGTTATTTTATTTTATTTGCATTAGTAGTAATTTGGGTTAGTTGACAAGCAACAAATTCCGCCCACTCTTCCAAAACCCGAGATTTTTACTTGCTTTCCAAAAAATATAAAAATACAAAAAGAATCTTCCCTCACCCCTAGACCTATTAGAGTAGCCTTTCAATCCTAACGACACTATTCCCTGAGAGAACGATCAATCCCTCGGTACTTGCCAATACACTATACTACATCGGTCAGGTACACTGCCTGGTGGGGATCGCAAGCTTCTCAAGATCCCTTGAGAGGTAAAACCCTAGTGCGTGGTCGCAATCCCGCGCATCAGTATTCCACAACCATCTTTCGTAAAAGCCTTTACCTTCAACGTTCTAGTGTGAGACTATTACAGTCGTAATGTACAAATGGGTATTATTAGTGGATCATGGTCAAGATCGTGTATCCATGCCCTTATTTATAATAAACATTAATTACTTCATTTGCTCAAACTATTATTTATTCAACACATGGTGTTACACAAGTTTATCACAGACCAACATATTCATTTCTAACGACTTAGTAATGCTACTCCATACAGAGATGTTTTTAGTATTACAAAGTGGATATAGACAAAAGGATTTGTTTATCTATTGAGAGTATGATACTACTGTTGGTCACTCGATGAATTGACTAATATTTACACGGCCGTGATTGAAGTGAAAGTTAAACTGTTTTTGTAACTTACTTTCTTAATATCAATAATTCTAGTTCGAGAAACAGATGTTAACATTTTGAGACGACTTAATCCACGTCTCAAGTTAACATGTATTAGAAACAAAAGGAATAAGCATATGAATCAAATCATAAAATCATTAAGAGTTAATGATAGTTGTTTGCTTCTATCAACGAACGAACAAGTCGTGTATTTTTGGGAGGCAGTTAGTATAACTTTGCTAGACGATCATCTATTAGTATTAGGTACTTGAAGTTATGACATGTCCAAGTGGGAGTTTGTAGGAATATGTTTATGGTATAACATAATTAATATTGTCATTGATATTCGATACCATGTGGTCACACACATATAATGCAAGACTTATGTTTTATGTATTTAGTAGAAAGACGTAAATGATCCAATTAATATAAAATCATAAACATTTAATTAGTCAGACTAATTAAATATTGTTTTAATTAGTTGGACTAATTACAAAATAATGGTCATAAACTAAGAATAATAGGGATAACCCTTGTGGGTGATTAAGATCGGCCAAAACCCTAAGAGAGTGTTCGGGTCGGGCTTGGTTCAATTACTTAATTAATAAGTTATGTATATATGGTATATATATATCATATCTTATTATAATAATTATCGTCTTAGTTTATGGTATTTATCATATATTTAACTAAGGTAATTATCCTATATGATGCCCATAAATACATAACCTAAATCTAGTGTTTCGTAATTCATTCAATATCCCTAAACCTTAAACTTCAAACCCCAGTCCACCCTCATCTCCTTGGTTTTGTTAAATCACCCACCCAAGTAAACACACACATACATTGTTATGTTTGAATCTATGCAATTGGATTGTTCTATTAGATCAAGATCTAACACCCTACAGAATTCGTTCAAGGATTAGTGTGCTCAACAGTGAGAAGATCATACCTTTGATCTTTAGAGTTCCTATTAATCTCCTGCTCATATGTTACGCAATTGTTGTTACTGATTTACCGATTAGTCATAAGTCACATATATGAAATCGATGACCATGAAAAAACGCATTTAGAGTATGTTTCTGCTGCAATATTTGATTATTTGTTTTAATCGTTAAAATAATTTTTAAAATTATATCCCTTATTTTCTATCAGTTACGTCTTGATTTGAGATTCAAGTTATTTTTGTTGTTTGATCAGGGGCGGACTTAGAAATTTAAGTAATCAGGTGCACAATTTTTTTTTAACTGTGTAAGGGAAAAATATTAAAATGTGTGATTTTAATTAAAACCAGTAAATAAAATAAGAAGTGTATTTCTTTTGACAAAAAATTTAGGGACGAGATTTACTTTGAAGAAATCAATATTTTTACCGAAAATCACTATGCGTTAAATATTTATCGGGTACCCGTGAACTTCCAGAAACCTAGGTCCGCCACTGTGTTTGATATATAGATTTTTACATGTACCCCTTGTTACCGATATCATAATCTCCGTATATATGTATGTATCTAGTTTATTACGGTACGTGCATAATATAATTTGCTTGTCTTCATGTTTGTAGCTACCCATCACTCCATCAGTTAAAACATCCATTTTTAAATTGTGGGTTAGTAGATCTGGAGGCATTATTTTTCACCAATTGACCATACCGGAAGAGATTATAAAATATAGACCTATTATATACGTAATGTTTTAAATACATGTATCTATGGGGGAACATTAGATCATCACTAATTCAGTAATTCATTATTAAATTTTATAATGACACAATTATGGCGTACCCAATCACTACTAATGCATGAGGGTGGGGACAAGGGGTCCATTAGATTAAGAGAGGGAAAGGGCCGGTTTGGAAGGTGCATGGTTTTAGAGATTTGGGCGATTATTAGTGAATAATGCTTCTATTATTATTAACTAACTTAATGACATTAATTAATCAAAATAAATTGAGGCACCAAATAAGAGAAAAGGGGGACGCAAGTGATTATTTGCTTCGTTAAATAAAACTAAATACTCCGTAGACAGTTGTCCAAAGGTTTCAACAAATGCCATTAATTTACTTCAAAAAATTGTACCCCGTACATCATTAATTTACTTAAACATATGAGGTCAACAAGCATCATTAATTCATTATCATTTTGTCTAGCAAATGTAGGAATACAAATGAACCAAACGTTAGGTAAACATTTAATAAACTGTTCGGTAATAAACCCGTTTATGTTCGTTTATTTTTTAACTAAACGAACATGACAATTTAACGTTCATTTAGTTATTTGAACGGACATTAATTAACAAAATACTTGTTTGTTCATTTATGTTTATAAAGCTCCAATTATGCGTTCGATAACGTTTGTTTGTTTTCATTTATTTGTTTAGGTACGAATATCATATATTTATATTATATACTTTCATAATTGTCTTACTTAAACAAAACAACATTTATAATACTCAATATTATGTATGTTTTTATAAATTTTATGTTTATAGTTTGTGTTCGTATAAGTTGTTCGTTTAAATTCGTTTGTTTTAATGAACAAACATAAACAAACATGAATAATCTTATTTTCTTAATAAACGAGCACGATAAAGAATTTGTTCGTTTAATTGATCGTGTCCATTTATTTTTCCGATTAAAACTAAACGAATGAACATGAACAAGGCTTCGTCCGCATTTCTCCGGTTCGTTTACCGCCTCAACAAATGTGCATTGAATTTTATAATTTGTGTACTATCAATCTTCGAAGATAGGAGAAGGGTGTTGGTTGTGTGTGTTTATTTGCATATGATGTAAACGCGTATGCTTAATGTGTGTACGACCCGCATATGCGTAGTGTTTGTGCAAAAGGGTGCACATGATGGGCTCTCCGAAGTTAATTAAGGGTCAAAAGGATACTACTTTTACAGTTAGTCCAAAAATATGTGTGGACTCCAGAGTTAATTATGTTATCGAAGGAGAAAATAATCAAAAGATGTACGTACGACCAATTAGAAGATTCAAATAACCATAAACAATGACAAATAGAAACTATTAATGGCGTAACGATAAATGACCCAAATAGAATATATCAATGATATTAATAAGTCAAATATTATTGTTTATTTGTAGAATGGTAAAATGAAAATAATATATGTATGTAGTTTGGTGACCAGCCAAAGCCACCACCTTTTGTAACACCTAACTACCTATCTTGACAACCAATTTTGGCTCCATCTTTTTAACTTCCAAGCCTCTCACCTCTCCAAAACATTAAATTCAAACAAAACCTTATTACTTGACTTGCCTCGGCTCGGTTTGACTTGGTTTGTATTAGTCTCTAATAAGAGTCGGTAATTTCAGTTTTTAATATCGGGTAATGTCGGTTTCAAAATTGAAGAAAAATGGATTGGTGTTGGAGAGAACAATCTGGGGATAGAGATTACTAGTAGTTTAATAGCCACTTGATAGATAGAGACAAGTGAACCACATGGTTACATTTTATTTAGCGATAAAAAAAATATAACACATGCCATAAAATGAGGTTTATATTTTATGGGGAACAAGAAAAAGGGATTATGCTTATAAATGAAGTTTAGATTTTCATCTTTTCAAGGGCAAATCTATTATGAATTCTAGAATTAGTTACAACGTTATAAGCACGACAAAACAGATAAATTAATTATACTTAAAAGAATAATCAATTGATTTTCTTTTTTGATTTTTATAGTACGTGACTTTTTGATTTAACTATCCTATCACAGACTCAAAGAGTGATTATTGAAGAAGAGTAACTAAATATACGTGCTACGACCGCCATTTTAAAATTGACATAGGTTATCGGTACATTTAACGTTACTGTAGTGGCCTCTTAATTTTTTTAATTTTCTTTTATTTTATAATTTTTTATTTTTATTTATGAGTTTTATCTTGTTAATAAAGTTGGTAACACAGAAGAAAAAAGAAGAAAAAAAAAAGTACGAAACATAATGTTTGATAAGCCAAAACTTGTAAAGGATAAGGCATGCAAAAAAAATCTAACTATTTTTTTAGGAGGATGATTTGCACACCATATTTTCTTATACTTTCACCACACTCTTTTCATTACAGTGTTGTACCATGTGCTATACAACTTATACAAAATGGTGTAAGTATAAAAAATTTTGGTGTGCAAATCAACCCTTATTTTTTATACCAGAACTTTAACCATTCTTCAACCTTCCAAAATGTTTCGAATATACACATGACAAAAATCCTTTTGATGATGGTTTTTGTAGGTGTGTAAAGTAGAAGAATTAGCAAGAGCAGTTATTCAAACATAACGATAAATACCTCCGATATCTATGCTAAAAGCAACTCACAAAGCAAGTTTCACGACAAATAAATTGGAGAAAGGGAGAGTAGTTGTACTAAGAAATACACATCTAGTTGCAGCTAGTGTTAGTTTATGGACATAAATTAATAGAGATGTTAGGATCGAACTCGAGATTATAAGATTGCACACTTTACGTATGAAGAGTAAATGAATAATTATTTATAAATGTTATATATAATTATTACTCCCTCCGTCCCAAAATTATTGTCCATTTTGAATTTTTAAAGTCAAACTGGTTTAACTTTGACCATAAATATATATTTTTTATTATATAATACTTGATGAAAAATGATGCCATTGAAAAGTACACTTAAAACCCAATCTATTTATATATTTTGCATCAAATATTATATAACACCCACAAAAATATTTAAGGTCAAAGTTGAAGAAGAAATACTAAAAAAGTCAATAGTGGACAATAACTTTGGGACGGAGGGAGTAATAAACATAAAACACTTAACGACCGTTAGTATTTAACGGACAATGGCTAACGACCGTTAGACGAATAAAATGAAAATGATATGTATGAGTTTTTGTAAGTCAAGAAGGTTCTAGAATCCCTTAGGGATATCCATAACCAATTGACACAAAGGGGGCACCTCCTTTATTGCTTGGATTCCAAGTAAACTCACCTATATAAACAAACTCAAGGTTATTTGTTTCTCATCTCTTGTACACAAATACTTGAAGTTTTTCTCTCATTCTTTTTGTCTAAAAACCGATCAAACAATCCCTAACCCTTAAGGATTCGATTTTGTTTTCTTAAAGTGTTTTGTTTACATTAATTGCATAATCGTTTACTTGAAGTAGTACGTGTGTACAAGAAAGTGAATCAAACACACTATTGTTTGATTCTTGGATTGAATAACAAAATGGTAATGGGTTATTCTTGTAATCCACATAAACCCTAATTAGGGTTCTTGATCAAGTATTGAAGAATAAGTTCTTGTTTGGCTAGAACTTCAAGGTACGTTTATTATTTACTTTTGGTTAATTAATTATACATTATATGATCCTAATTGCTTCCGCTATGCTTACTTGATGTTATTGTTTATATATGATTGTAATGAGTATAAAATTCCAACAGTGGTATCAGAGACAGGTTATAATGTGTAATTAATTACCAAAACACATAAAAAAACGAATTTTGATTGTTTTTGTATATGTTTTTGGATTTAGGGTTTATAAAAAAATCGATCCTTAATTATTTTTGTTAATTTGATTGGAAACCCAAATTAAACATGTTTATGTGTTTATGTAAACGTTCTTGTGACTATATGCAATAATTGTTATGTGGAATCAATGAAAACATGCATGTTTAGCATGGATTCAATGTCATACTTTTTAATTGTTAAGATTGTACATGTAAATTAATTGATAGATGTCGAATTGGAAAAGACTCATTAAGAAATCAATTATGTGTTAAGAAAACCTAGAATTGATTTTGAATAAGATTATCGAATTAAGTTTGCATGTGGCTACATGTTTTATACATATTTAATGGTTATGTTACGTATGTTTTATTTAGTTGTTTATTTTTTATTTGAATTACTTGTTTTTGTTTATTTTGTGAAACATGTTTATAAACGAAAAAAGGTAATTTTTGAATAAAAAAAAATTAATATGGACTAAACAAATGGCGAAATTTTTTTTGGTTTTAAGAGTCAAATTATCAACATTTAATTGAGTGATGTTTTTGTACGTAATGGTTTACCAGGGTTTTTTTTAAGAGATTCGCTCCTACCGGGTTTCTACGCTCGCTTGTGCGTCAAATTAGACTTACCGAATAACCATTACATGTACACTATCATCTTAAGGGTGAATTGACTACAATTCCACTATGATTATCCGAAACACTAAGCTTTAGGGCTTATGCAAAAGTACGATATTGTGGACGACAATAGTAATTCCTTGATTGGTGAACCCAACCTCAATCAAAAATTTGTTATTTTGATCTTAGTGAATTGGTAAATAAAATTGTTTTGTAAAAACCAATGTTATAAAGTTGTATGCATGCTTCTTCATAAATTATTTTGATTACACACATCAAAATTAATACCCTTAAAATTAAGTCGAATGTCATCTAATTAAAGAACACTTGAAGTTGTAATTTACGTCATGTGAGAACTTGGCTAGATTGCAATGGAAAGGTAAACTTTATAATTTCATTACTAGCAGATCAACTGAATGTAATGGAATTATGAGAGTTTGTAGTTTTTAAATTAGACGACTTAAATTGAGTAGGAAGTGAGAGCTTGGACTCAAGGCATTAAGATAGGGATGAAACATACTTACATTGCAAAGGTTTTGTGAATGTAAATCCCATAATGATCTAGGAATTGCAATATGATATTGGCAATTATTATTCGACAATTACCTTGTTGAATACTTTCATTACTAGCAGATCAACTGATGTAATGAAACTATATCAATTAGGATCCTAGCTTTAAGAAAATACTATGGTTTATATGAATATTTACCAATGGGTATTTTATTTTCTTAAAGATTTTATTATCGAAAATACTAAAATTGAATTTTGTTAATTCTTTTAATGTATTAATGCAACGTTAAAACTGTAACCGCACTTTGGGCTTTGGTAAATTGATCTCGTTCTGTTTTCAAACAAATGTTTGATTAAGAATAATTTACTTAAAATACAAAGGAAGTCTCCTTTCTATAAAAGAAGAGTGAGACACAATCCTATTCCTTTTCATGAATTAGAAATGATAATAAGAATATTAGATATGTCTAAATTCTAATATAACTCATAGCAAATTTTAATAGTTAAGAAAATTGAGCATTTTTTAATAGAGATTTCATCACCCTCATTCGGTGATTAAATTCTTAGTAACAAATATGATATTTGGTTAACTAGAACTTTATGAGTTATTAAAGTTAGAAGCTAGATTAATTACCGCAAAATGGTAAAAGACAAACTAGTATATTTATCTAGTTGTTTTGCTTTGACTATTTATAAGTTCTACATACATTGTGGGATGGTAGACCTGTTAAGGAATAAATTGCATGCCCAATTTTTCAAGTTAATAGCATTGATGGTTATTCCATCATTTACGTAGTAGAATACACTCTTTAATGCATAAGTAATAGTTACATATGGACATTCAAAGGTGTTGGAAAGTTAAAAGTACACTATTTTCTTTCACTGGCTATGAAACACTTACAATGTTGTCAAATTCAGTGGGAGTATTGTGTACTTATTACTGAGTAAGGAATTATTGTAATGATCTTTAATTCAGTGAGAGTTACAAGCTTTGACATCTTGGTAGCTAAAGATCATTACCTTCCAAAAGTAGACACTCATACTTTTAAGGTTAGTCTTGTACGTTTCCTTACTAGACATTGTTGTTCTACATCTACTTGTTATGCTAAAATCTATGACACAATCATATTGATCACATAAACAAACACATGGCGTGTTGTTTATCAACTATATGAGGTTGTTCCATGCACAAGTGGGAGAAATGTTATATTTAATTGTGTGCAAGAAACAACTCATAAAGATATGATTTAAAGGATTCTCTTAACTGAAAGGTAAGAAACTAACGTTATAATAGGGTTTATACACATCTAATTTAAGAAACACTTGAAGTTGTAATTTACGTCATGTGAGAGCTTGGCTAGATTGCAATGGAAAGGTAAATTCATACTTTCATTACTAGCAGATCTACTGATGTAATGGAATTATGTTAACTTGCAGTTTCTAAATTAGATACCTATTAGAACATGTGTCAATATGATATCAAGACTACTTTAATTTGTATATTTATGAATTCTTGGAATGACATAAATTAATAAAGTAATCTAATGTTACTTCAATCTGAATATTTATGTGTCCTTGGAATGACATAAATAAATGAAGAAATAATGTTGTTTTACATTATTGTGAAGTAATAAATTAACTTGAAAATACTATTGAAATCAAGAGATGGTGTTCATCATTACTTTAGTTAAACATATTTATGTTTCATAGTAAAGATATAAACATAAAGTCTTTCAATTATTACAAGACTTATAATAAAGTAAGACGTTATCTTGTTATGTTTATGTTTTTTAATTAAGACATATAGATGAAGTCATTAAATTGTTAAATGACTTATAACGTAGAGACATGGACATGAAGTGACTTTGTCAAAAGTACTTGTGTTATAAAACATGTAATTGGCTTGAAAATATCATTATACCATTAAAATGACTTTATTGGTAAATAGACAAGCCAAAAGGAATATGGTTATCTTAAATATTGTTAGATTGTCTTAGAATATTAATCCTAATGAAATACCAAATGTTTATGGTATATTCAGTTAGGAAAATAAAACTCTTGTTATATTGTTTGATTAAAGATAACTATGACTTCTTTTCTTCCAAAAGTTATCAAGGTTAGAAAATTGAGTATGGATTGAATATACTCAATAAAACTCCAACATAGATGATTAATAAGACACCATCATATGATAGAATGTGACGAATCACATTAAGTTTTTAAAATGAAGTTATGAATTTGTTAAACTACTTATAAGTAGGTTATTAACAAATAAAAGTCATGAACTGTCATTGTCTTTTGTAATATCCCAAAAGAGAACATTGTATTGTTGCTCTATTTGCTAAGTATTTATAGATAGTCTTTAAGTTACTAAAAGCAAGTGGGAGTTTTGATCTTTAAAGGATAAAATTACAAGATATATAATCTTCTAAAATAAACTAGTAAAAATCATGATGAGGCTTAACATGTATATGATAAACCTCAAGATGATGAAATTCTCATTCATAGATCCGCAAGGATATCTCAGATATTTGATTAATATGTTGAGGATTATTTTATGATACATTACCAAATATGAAATTGGGTAAAGTACACATGCTATGAATGATTAAGATGCTGTCCATAAAGATAATCAATTTTAGAAACTTGGTTTATCTTAATAGTTAGACTAGAAAATAAATATGAGTTTCTTCAAAGATAAGGTAACCCTTGTGGTTTAAATCTTTATATAGAAATCATATGAACAACATTATACACGTATTTAATGCATGTCTTATAACAAGATTATTAATCACATTCAAGCAATTAACTGTGATTGAATATTTTATCCTAAACACATTAAATATATAAAGATTATGATTGTCATATTTTCATTAATATGAAACTAGCAGGGTACCCGCGCGTTGCGGCGGCGGGTACCCTGAAACTCAAATTCCTGATGTGCAATGATTTAAGGCTATACATAATTCGTGACAATAATTTTATGGATGATGATAGTTTTAAGTTGGAGCAACTTTAAGCAATAAGAAACTATTTCATATCCAAATCTCTAATATAAAAGCAATAGGCCATAATATATGGATGCGTGTGGCCAAAGTTGTTCACTTTGCCTGATAGTAAAAAGTAGGTAATAGACAATTGTGATAAATTTTGATGCGAAATTATTGTTGTGTTTCGATAGCAAGTTGAAATGAAAAATTGAAATTAAAACAATTCTTAAAAGCCGCGTACAAATGTTGAGATGTAGTGTAAAGTGTCCCCGTTAGTTGAGTCAAGTATTTTTTGCTGCTCTTCCCGATATTTGTTATTCAATATTTATAGTATTACACATCAAATTAAAAATACAAACACTAAATTGAAATGGTTGGCACGTGAATAGTTTGCTACAATAACTTATTAAGAAGACTCAAATTTGTCACATTGATAATTCTCCACGAAAAAGAATTATTTACAATATTTTACTAAACTAAAAAGTTAAAATTTCAAAAAATTATAGATAAAGATTTTTATTTAAAAATAATTAAAAAAAAAAGGATTCAAACAGATATAACTTCGGTGGTTATAGTAAAATTGAGAAGTTATTTCAACTTCGGTGGTTGCATTTAAATTTGCATAAATTTCTTTTAGCGAACCGTCACTTAGGCCAGGTCTCTACGATAGCCTTTGTAACTGTCTTTTGAAATTTGTCAAATATATTTTCACTATTATTGCCCGGTCTTTTCAAACATCAGTTGGTCATATTGTAGAAGTAATATACAATGCAAACTTGTTCCTCACGCAGTTTAAATGATTCCCCGCGTTTGCAAGTCTAGTCTAAAAGATGCAAAGCTCTTCTCCCATACAGGTCATTTCTCTCATAAAATTCTTTAAGTATATATAGTTAATATGGTTTTAAAGAAGTTAATGCCAATTATGTTACAAATTAATACTTGGGTAACATTTTGATAAAAATATCAAGGCTATTTGCATATCAATTAATTAGAATTAAAATAAACATGCTCTCTTGACTATATATTATAGTAATAATTCGATCAGTTCACATATGAATGAATTTTTAATGTGCCCAACTTCCAACAAAAGAACAAACTTCTTGTTTATAATCTGAATGAATTCGATCATTTCATGTCCAACTTCCACCAAAAGAGATATTGACCATGCTTTTCTTTTATGTTATCACCTACTCTATAAAATAATAGTAAAACTTCTAATAGACATCATTGGCCTCAAAAGTTAATCAACAACCAAAGAGATATAAAAGATCTATAGATAATTTATACACCTATATATAACCATATAAAGTCTCATCTGTTACAGACTCATACAAACTCAAAACCATCATCAAATCTCAACCATACCCACATCAAACACCTTAGAAAACCCATTTCTTGGACGCCATTTAACAACCACAAAAACAGATGGCCAAATAAACCATCAGATCTTCAAGGATCTAAAATCAACCAAAAAAACTAAAACCAGAAACTATTATGTGGATCTTAACAAATATCGAACCAGCCAAACACATTGAAACCATCAAAAAGAAATCGCAAACACACTCAAAAACCACAAAACACAAGAAAAATCACAAACTCTGATATAGATCTCTTAACATATCACCAAACAACCAAGCACACTCGAAACCACCAAGCACACCGAAAACCACTGAACAAACCAAAACCACCTAAACAAACCGAAACCACCAACACATGGAAGAACGGCGGTGGTCAGGGTAATGGTGGCGGCAGTAATGAGGGTTATGTAGGCGTTTAGGTTAGATGAAAGAGAGAGACAGGAGAGAAAGAAGGCAGTGCGTGTTTTATATTTTTTTAGTGCTTTAGTTTGGTGTGTTACTTTATAAGGGCCGGGCTGTTACAATTTTTGAAATGGACTATTAAAACAAATTTTATGAAATGGGCTGTTACGAAATGGACAATAAATTAATACACTTAAATTTTCAGTTTTGTAACTTTGATTAGTCGTGTATGTATTGATTTAATTGTAAACTTAATACAATTGTTAAGCCTTCCATTCATAGTAAGTGTTGAATCTGAATTTTAAGCCTTGCCATCTAGGGAAATGTCCTAAATGTATTATAATGTAGTATAGATTGACAATGGAATATGAAAACTCTTTAGTGAGTGATTATTTGAGCGAGGACGATAAGTAATCAAAAGGAGTTATGAATTCAAATAAATCTTTGAAAGTGTATAAAATGCAATAATCCATAAATGGATAAATGCATGCATTTAGGAGATTATTCTTATATTTAATTATTAAATCCATGTTTTGATTTATAATTAAAATAAGATAATTTCTAAGTATTCCTGAAAGCTAGTGGGAGTATTATGTTTAATTTCCTAAATCATATATATGTTGTAAAACATATAAGAAGTAACATTCCATATAAGTAAAAGTTAAGTATTAGTTCGGAATGAAACTTTACTTGAAAGATTTAGTAAATAAGACATACGACCTTGAAATGAAAGTTTATTGTTTAATAAACATGTGCGGTAAATGAATCTAATAGAACATGATATATCATTTAGATAATCTAAATGGATATGTAGAACGTGAATAAAATCTAAGTATGACTCAAGGATTTTTTATGTACATCATGTTATTGTTGTATCATGCTTAAATACAAGATGATTTGACAACATTGATATATAATTGAAAGTTATTAGATAACTTGTGTAATGAATATTCTAAAGGAATATGTTGGATATAGAATCACATCCTCAGCCTGGAATAGCTTCCAAATTCTATAGATGAACAATTTTTCAAATTGTTGTGAAAATTGTCATAGCTAACAAACTTGAATGTTTGGAAGGTATCAAACATTACACAATTGATATTAATGTTTACGGGAATTTTAAAGAGCATATTGTTGTCTGCATACAATGATGCTAATAAAATGGAGATGACACTCAATACTAGTCATGGTGAGGATTTCATCTTTAGCCATATGTACTAGTTGTGCTTACTAAGAGCATAGTTGCATTATACATTAAAGAATAAGAATACTTTAAACTTTAAAATGTTTTGGAAGTTTGATTATCATAATCTGGTGGTTAAGGATGTCACACACTTTATGAAATATTATGTGGCATTATCAAAATAGTTGAGTATGCACATACAAGAACTTCACTAGTTGAATTCTTA
This sequence comes from Artemisia annua, assembly GCA_014162995.1. NCBI lineage: Eukaryota > Viridiplantae > Streptophyta > Magnoliopsida > Asterales > Asteraceae > Artemisia > Artemisia annua. Next base: position 117,176 of record LBNU01017856.1, read on the forward strand.
AATAAGTATTCTCAAAATTCCGATAGATCAAAGTTTGATGATTTATGTTTTGTCAACAAGTATGAATGTCATTACTTGAGATATAACTCATCAACTAGAGTTATCATGCATTGATCTATTTAGTATTTGGATGAGGAATGTTAAACAATTACTATTTATAATGAATTAAAGTACTTGGTACGTTTGTTTTCATTAATAATAAATTGTATCCTATATTTGCATGTTTAAATCTGTGAATAAATGTTATTCTAAATTGTCCGTTGTCGGTTAATAATATGGGAATATTATTAAATTAAGACAAATCTGAGTTTGGTGTAATATACTTAAAAGTATATTGATGCGTAGACATGCCATTTCAGATGATATTCAAAGATACTGAATATACGACTTATCCCAACTACATGATGTTACTTTATGGATCTTGTCATTAAGTAAATACTAAGAAGTTATCCTCAGACTTGAGATACAAGATAACTGTCATGAATGTAGTGCATTTTTGTGGAACAAATTAACGCTATACGTAACTGGTAGTCATAAGGGTTATTTTCGGAAGTGTTACAAAGTTCGTGGGTTTTGCTTATAGTCAATACAGAATTTGTTCATTCAAATTTATTTTTGGAGTTTAATACTGCTGGGCCCCTCGTAGGGTTGTCAAGATGTTTGCATTGCCATGCCCAAGATCTTCCCTGAATATGTTCAGATGATTTGGTAATCTTGATCAATCACAAACGACGAGAAACATAATGATTAATTAAGGAATGACTTTGATCCATATCCTTATTAACGTGGTATTAGAAACAAAAGGATAATAATAATGAGAAATCATTAAAAGGTTTTTCCAGGAGCCTTACTCGAGTTGTACTAGAGGCATCGAAGTGTTGCAAGACGCTAACCGATGTGATTACACTATTAAGATATGTCCAAGTGGGAGCTGTTAGTTTATGGACATAAATTAATAGACGTATGTTAGGATCAAACTCAAGATCATGGGATTGCACACTTTACGTATGAAGAGTAAATGAATAATTATTTATAAATGTTATATATAATTATTAATAAACATAAAACACTTAACGACCGTTAGTATTTAACGGACAATGGCTAACGACCGTTAAACGAATAAAAGGAAAGTGATATGTATGAGTTTTTGGTAAGTCAAGAAGGTTCTAGAATCCCTTAGGGATATCCATAACCAATTGACACAAAGGGGGCACCTCCTTTGTTGCTTGGACTCCAAGTAAACTCACCTATATAAACAAACTCAAGGTTATTTGTTCTCATCTCTTGTACACAAATACTTGAAGTTTTTCTCTCCTTCTTTTTGTCTAAAAACTGATCAAACAATCCCTAACCCTTAAGGATTCGATTTTGTTTTCTTAAAGTGTTTTGTTTACATTAATTGCATAATCGTTTACTTGAAGTAGTACGTGTGTACAAGAACGTGAATCAAACACACTATTGTTTGATTCTTTGATTGAATAACAAAACGGTAAGGGGTTATTCTTGTAATCCACATAAACCCTAATTAGGGTTCTTGATCAAGTATTGAAGAATAAGTTCTTGTTTGGCTAGAACTTCAAGGTACGTTTATTATTTACTTTTAGTTAATTAATTATACATTATATGATCCTATTTGCTTCCGCTATACTTACTTGATGTTATTATTTATATATGATTGTCATGAGTGTAAAATTCCAACAGCTACGACTATCACAACTCAAAAACTTAAAACGAGAGCACATGATTTCAACTCATTCAACTACAATAATATACAAGAATGGGATTAAAAAGGTGACGTGAGTTCCAAATTTTCCTATATGAATAAGAAAGACAGTAAGAGACTTCAAATTCTAACTAGAATTTCTATTTCTAGAGTATAACCCAAAGTGTGTACACTCATCGAGTATTTTATTACAGTACCGTATTATTTATTTATTTTGAGTGTTTTGTTAGTATTACTTTTTACATATTCATTATTTATATCCATAACCATCACAAAGCACTCACCATTGCAAATGTGTTTTCTATAACTTGATCAAATTTGCTTATGTCGACTAATATCTTAAACTTTCTGTTAGATATATCACGAATAATCTATTGATTAATATACAAGTTTTATTCAAAAGACTAAAGAATTATGGGTCCATCGTCGATAAAAACAGATACTCAGATAGAGCTCGCAGCTAGAAGCTAAATCGCCATATCTTGTAAGAATGGACAAACAATAGATTGATTAATTATAGTAATCTTTCATCCTATCCTTTGTTATATTATGTCTGCTTGTATATTTTATCACATCACTTGCAAGAAAAAGAAACTTCACATCCACATCTTTTTCTAAAGAATCACCTTTTTTAAAGATAAAATTAACACTTGTGTGATACAAGCCTGTACTCAAGAACGGGTTTTGTTCCTAGCTTCAAAATAGAGGATACACAATTCACATTCTTCGAATCTTAGTGAGTCAAACCACTCTACGGCGTTACAAACTTGTATATACGAATAATTTGAAGGTTATATCCTAGCGATAGAACTGATTTCCTTGTAATGTTTATTTTGTTTGTTCCAGCTCCTTGCTAGTTAATAAATTTTCGCTGTTCAAAAAAAAAAAAAAAAAAAAAAAAAGAAAAAAAAGAAATAAAAAATCCTAGCTATAGAACTATCTCTATCCCAAATGTTGCTAACGCCAAGAGCTGGGATCATGACACAAATTAAGTAACACGAATAACACCACATGCATTTAATTTGGCTCTACAAAACATAGGTAAGCGAGTTAGCTAGGTTGATTCTTTAAGCCTTCGAGGCTTGTTCAATATCACATTATTTGTTTATAAAAGACTCTAAACTGTTACAATGCTTATCGGTGTTGAAAAGTGTGAGTTCGAATACGCCACCTTGAAATAATGTTAGTTAAGCTGTCGCATCTGTGAACATAACGCTAGCACGTGTGACGAACTGTCGCTTTTGACAAAATGAGGGTTGATAGTGATGAGGTAACATGTTTTGTCTTCTAATTGCATTATTGGTTAGCAAATCCTTTAACAATAATATATTCCTTTTTTTAACATAAATAATTGATTATGTTAAGGACTACATGATCCAATAAATAATTTTAATGCAGTCGTATGTTCAGAATATTGCAAGTCGAAATTATTTAAACTATTAACACTACAACTATTTCTGCTTTTGACGGCGCGCGGAGGCCTTAGCAACGACACATGTCGTCACTAAACGACACATGTCTTCACTAAAGGTACCGCACTTTTAGTGATGATATGTCGTCGCTAAGTATTAAATAATTTTTTTGAATTAAAACAAAATAATTTAGCCGTGCAAATAAAAAAATAAACCTGTCAAAACCTTAACGATCGCTAAAAGTGTAAATATATATATATATATATTTTTTTTCTTTTTTAAATAAAAAAAACAATATTTATTATTTTTTTAATAAGCGACGACATAAAAGTATACATCAATTAAAATTTATTTAAAATAATTTATTTTTATTAAAAAATTGACTCAATGGTTTATTTTTATTACGTATTTCAATTTATATCAAATCAAAAATTATATATAATTGTTAAAATTAATTTGAAAAAATATATAAATTAGTTTATTCATAAATTAATATTTAAATTTTGCACTTGAAATGAGCTTATGTTGTAAAGGTAGTTAATTATGTATTATCGGTACTTTCGTATTTGGACTTGCGTAATTCAAAAGACGTTATTTTGTATATGCGCTATCAATATTAGTAATATGTTAATATTTTAGTTAAAATGCGTTTAAGATGTAAAGGTAGTTGATTACGAAAACAGTAGTACATCATGTATTGTTGATAGTTTCGTATTTGGGCTTGCCCGAACCAACCTCTTCCATCACCAAACCATACTACACGTAGAAATAACTTGCATTTCATTGATAGTATCTAGAGCACACATACGAGTGTTAACTAATGAATATTAATTGATGAATGTTACCCATGACCGTTTACCATTTATAACATGTCATATATATCATTATCTTTGGTTTTGAATCTGACTTTGAAGTATATTCTTAGCAGAAGATCAAGACTACATTTATGAAAGAGTTTGTGAACAATTCGAGAAAATTTACAATGTTCCTAAAAAAACAACACAATAACAATTATTGATTTTTATATTTGACTGACATCTTATCAAAATAAGGATTGAATAACCCTCCGATAACGTCCCACTTTCAACATCCAATTCATCAGAAGTATACATACGAATGTTAACTAGATGAATGTTAATGTATGGAGCGGTGTTCAAACAAAACAAATAACTATAACATATGAATTGCATTCTAAGTTGATAAACGTTTAAACATTTAACATATTCAAATAAACAACATGCTAAGTTAAGAGCATCTACAATGGTAAAAAGTCTTTCATGACTTTTTGCCTCTTAAGCATTAAAATCTCATTAATAACTCAATAAATTTCATGTTCAAAAAGTCTTTGTACAAAACCTCTCCAATGCAACAAAGCTTTTCAAAAGCTTTTCTACAAGTAAGCATTTAATGAAAATCAGATGATGTAGTGCACAATTGGTGATTTTTCTTTCAAAAACTTTTGCATCAAACGCTTGGTAGACTTCAAGTCATTCACCCAAAAGTCATATGCAAAGTCTTTGCTCCAATGCATCAAATTATCTAACAGCTTTTTTGAATAGTAAAAGTCATGTAAAAACCTCTCCATTGCGGTTGCTCTAAGTACAAATTTAAACAACGGTTCAAAATGCTAAATGAAAAACTACTCCACATAAAGTTTTTCTATGTCATTTAGAAGCTATGAAGTATTGCAGTTGACTGACATGTGTGGTCTTCGAGATGCCTTTATATATCTAGTGTTGCCTCTAGTATCTTTATCTTTAGAGCCAAGAGCTTGCGATTTGAGCACTCTGACTTTCCATGACCTTGGTGCAAAACAGGAAGGTCCCGGAGAAGAACTTGGAGGCATTGAAGGTCCAGGAGAAAAACTTGGCACAAACTCCTTATAAATGTATTTCTTCTTACCATGTATACAGTCACAACTTTTTTTTTTTTTTTACATTTTAATAAAGGCAATGTATTTCAGCATGGGTAACAATGAACTTACCGGAGAATCAATTAGATGAAGCCAGAGTTCATCCTTCCATATAAAATATCCATATCCATAATCTTTTAGTGTTGCCTGTTATAGAGTAAGGATATGATAAAGAAATGCATTTTTAGCAACCAAATTATTTATATATTATATAAATAAAAAACTTTTGATTGTTCACCGTTGAAAGAGGACATGTATAGTGAAGTCTACCACTGCTTTGAGGTTGATGTGATTTTCTCTACACTACATCTCCTCTTCCACATTGACACGGAAAACTTTCATATGGCTCCATTTGCATAAGCTACAAAACCGGGTGGTCATGGTAGTGGGTGAGCTGTTGGTATGAGGATTAAAGTTAACAAGATTTGCTTTTAAGATTAAAAAAAAACCCCGAGAGCTTTAGTGACGACCTATAACGACTACATGTCGTTGCTATAGGTTCGGGTCAAATCAATAAAGTTTTTGTCTTTTAGTTTTTGTCGCAATCTCGGAAACTTCATATTCATATTCAAAACATCTAAACACTATATAAAACAAGGTTGGGTTTTGGCAAGTCTTCCCCCAAAAATCCTTAAAAACTGCCACGTGGCATTTATTTCAATCTAGCGGTCCACAATCATTTTGCCTCCACCATTTTTGCTTCCTTCATAAATTCTCCCCCAAATGTTTTCCCCAAATCAGTATAACCAAAAACATTTCATAACCGATGCAATTTAATGATCCCTGAATCATTTTACAACAAAACCATTTCATCCGAATCAATTCCCCGAAAATCAGTTCGCCCCCAAATCAATTCATGCTCAATAATAGTTATCATGATCCGATAATTATACACAAATCAATTATCACAATAACAGTACTAGAAATTGCGAATGAATCAACCCTAAATCAATGTATTCCCAAAAAACACATGCAATGACAAACCATGAACTACTTCATCATACAATCGTACGAATAAAGGGCTTATGATTTTGGGAATGGATCATCAACATAAACCATTAAATCCATGGTTGGTGAAGTTACAATCGTATATTGATCCAACCGTTTTGAATTCCAGGTTATTTTTCATGTTTATAATTTTCTTATTATTTCCAGATTAGTTCATCGAAGATTTGTCCATTTATATAGCAGATATGAAATTTATTTTATGTTTATCGTGTTTATCAGAAAGTCAGCTTCACAAGTCATCAAGGTTTCTATATTATTTTTTTACTTTTTTGATTTGATTCGATATAATGTATTAATGTTTTAATAAATATTGTTTTAATGTAGGAATTTTTGAAAAAAAATGGGATAACACTAGAAAGTTTGAAACTGGAGTTGAAAAAAACGCTCCTAATTTAAAATATGTAACAAACCTCCATGATTATAGCTTATTCTATAGAAATCCATGACTCAATGCAGATGTTAAGATAATATTTTTATAAATCAGGTATGGGAATTTTATGACAACACTATCATAATTCACCTTAGTTTGATTATATGAGCGAGTTTCTGTTGTTGTGCAAGTCTTAGCAAACGTACAACTGATGACGGACTTAGGGACGCCTTTGCAAAGTTTGGTGAAGTAGTTCATGGCTTGCTTCTTCTCTATAACTTATGATTGTGATTCATGAGTCTGTTCTTTAAAGTTTAGAATTCAGACTACTATTTTCCTGACATTTTCTGCAGTTAGAGTAGTAAAAGACTGTGCATTAGGTTGGTCAAAAAGGTTGGTTTCATACGATATTGTACTCTTGAAGGAGCTGCTGCTGGTATAGAGAGTATGGATTGCAAGGTAAACTATGTACACTCTTAAAGATATTATAAACTTATGTACCTAAGAACTACAAATTGTTGTTATACGGATTAAGGACTAATAAGTCGTCGTTGTTTAATGGCTGATAGTAACTTACTTCTGCTATATCGATGGCGAGGTAAACTATGTACACTGTAAAAGATATTATTTATGCTCAATTGTAGTGGCTTGCGTGATCACAATGGTCGCTGAGTTTAATGAGTATAAAAATAAGTGGTTTTACCTTCGAGAAGGATCTCTATTTGCAAAGTAATTAAGCTCACTATTGATATGTTACGTTTTTACAGTTTTATTGGGTATTAAGCTGTAAAGTCATATCATTTGCTGCAGAATGGTATGGCAACTGCTTTACAGGATGAATTCAAAGAGTATCTGGGTACATTCATGTGAAGAATTGTAAGATTTTGCTTATTTTCAAAAACTTATATTCTAGCTTTAATACTCATGTACTTCAATATAAGTTATTAACTAAAATAATCTTTTAGGCTTAAACAAATATCTTAAGATGATGTTGAGTAAATTTGCTAAACTAAAGACATTACATGTGAAATATACCATTACGGCTACTGATCACAGTAGGAAGATAAGCTACATATTTTAGACTATATATGTACTTGCTCAATGTATAGGACTATTTGGATGTTGTTTTAAAAGTTGAGAATCTTCAAACCCATCCGAAAAAAGAAGTATTCATTCTTTTAGGAAAATGCTTAATTATCTTATAATTGATGATGTTGGTAGTACTACCAATATCATCTTAACATAATGACTATTAGGATGTTTAGAAACTACCTGTTCCGCTTAATTCCATATTTTACTGAATTTATGTTTATAAATGGATGTTAGTATTTTAACGTACTACCAAATACCAATGTAATCAATTCTACAATAAGTAAGCATTTTCTTGAAAAATAAATATTTGTTTGTTAGGATGGGTTTGAAGAGAAATCTAACAGCGGTTGAAATAGTAGAACAAGTAGTCTTTGCACTTCTTTTTTCAGGTGAAGTTTGTTGTATCAGAAATGTTGTTTCATGGCATGTATGCTATATTATATTGCATAATTTTGGTATTAGTATAAGAAATAATACGTACAAAACTCAGTCTAATAGCATGGTTACCCGATGAAATAATAAAATAATAAATTAGCTTATGTTTAATGTGTTTGACTGAGTTGCTATATTGCACATACTCTAATAGGAATTCAACGATAGCATAAAATGGGATTACATGAAATGAATAGTTAAAGAAATATTAAGTTAATAGTATTTACTTTATGGCTAATTCTTTTGTTGCATTTAAGTAGTTTGCAAGATAGTTTGAGGAACATCACTGGAACAACAATTGGAATGTTGCAAAATGGGTGACGAACGTTTGATTAGCTCGGTGTCGCATACAACCTTCGTATCAGGACTGCCGCTGTTAAAAGGTACCCGTGCTAATTATATGTTGCATTTAAAGTTTTTAAATTGAAGGTTAATATAGTATTTGTTTACTTTTTATAGTGTGCTTAAAACCTTGCAGATAAGAGGTTGTTTGGGATTTGGGCTTATACTAACATAATAGCAATTGATTGGTATTTCTATTGATACTATTTCGCTTTGCTTTAAGACCTGGAAAAATATGGGTTCTTATTGAATTTTTAGTATAATCCATTTGTAATGGATTTTAGGCGGGATATGATGATAAACACTATAGTATTCTTTCTTTCCTTTCAAATAAGCAAGTACGGGTTATGTTGATTTTTTTATTTTTATTTATTTATTTATTTATTGTTACAAAGCTATTGCCAATAGTTCTTGACAGTTATGTTAAATGGGATTTTAATATTTGTGAAAACTATGAACATAGACATAAGATTGTAGGCATAGAGCATTGCGTAATTCATGATTTAGTTTTATTCTGATTTAATGTATTAGTTTGACAACTTTCTTATTCTAGATGGGTTATATTAAATGAGGATGAAGTGGTTAATAAAGGAATATGGTTGATCTTGATAACACGATATGATTCAATTCAGTTGAAGATATTGATAACATGGTATGATTCAATTCCTTTTACCATCCTCAATACGAAATCCATCCATTTTTCTGTCATGTGTATCCATATATTATTGTTCAAAGCTGTCATTTGATCTTGAAACATATATGTAAATTGATGCATATGATAATTGATAAAGCAGGAAATGTTGTGCTTAAAGGATGAAAGTCATGTTATTATCAAAATAAAGAAATTGAGGAGTATAAATAATCAACTAGCTCTAAATGTTGGAGTCCAGTATGAAACTCAGCTGGCATTATACCAAAAAGACCAGATACAAGAGCATTACCGCTCCCCTTAACAAAGGTATGTATCCATGTTAAATATATATTAGATGTGTATATATTTTTATATCACATTTTATTTATCACCATCAAATATTTTATGCAGGCATATTCGATGAACTACCAATTTTGAGAGTTTAAACGATAAAATAACCCACATCGATAATCGGCTTCGGTTTCTTGCTTCTCTTCGTAAGAGGAATTTCGACCTTTTAACATTCATTGTTAAACTATGAGTTTTAGCATACTAAAAAATTAATGCCAAAGTTTGAACCTAATGGTTTGGCAGCCAAACACCCTTTAAACATGTACTTAAAAATGTTTTAGCATAATCAAAAGTGAATGCTGTAAATGTTGAACCTAATGGTTTGACATACGACTCATAGAGTATCGGTTCAATGGTATAACCGTTTGACCCGCCAAATAATGTATAACACGTATCTACCTAATTCAGGCAATGTTTCTAAATCAGGTTAACAATAACACATTTTAGGCACTTGGATCATGTTTGGTTGGGGGAAGAAAAACGTGGGAAATAAAATTAGCCTAATTTTCTATGTTTCAAACTCTTGCAGTAAATTTTTTGACTTTCCATGGGCATATGATATCGAAGAAGACTGATCTGCCCTGCCTTGTTAAAAGAAGTTATATTTGCTGTCGTGTTCAGGTTTGTAACTTGCTATTTTTGAGGGTTAGAGTTGCAGGAATTACAACGGGAATGATGAACATGGTGGTATGATGTCTGTATTGATCTCTTTTTTATCCGCTTTAGTCTTGCCTGCAACATACTTAGTCTAACTGATATAATCCACAACAAAGGGTCTACTGCTGTGGACAGTGGAGACGGAGGTAATTTTGCAACAAGATCATATAGGTAGGCCACACTATAAATTTTTTATTTCATCTATGAAACTTATAGAGATGGTAGGATTAACCCATTTTTACTTATAAATGGGTCGATTCGGGTATGTTTTATCCTGGTGGCTATATTGGAAAAAATAGAATAAGATAGCCGTTAAAGTGCGATATTTAGTCGCTTAGTATTTGTTGTGATTTGTGAAGGCACTTGAACTTAGAAGAGTATCAATATTTGTTTTTTTAGCTAAATAAGTTGTTAAAATTGTGGCACTTAGTGGATATATGGTTTTTTTAGGTACAAATACCTACATAGGAAGAACCTGGTGTTCCTATCCCTCCTGCAATGGATGCTTTATTAGGTTGTTTGTTCTTTTATGTGACAAGCATGCATGTTCTTGTGGTTGGTGAAACTTTTTATTTACAAAAAAAGAGGGACCAACCTAACCTGCAAAGATTTTGGACCAGTGAGATTGCGATTAAGAGAACTTCAAGGGGAGCTTGGACTTTCAGGTCAGTTTTGAAAATTTCGTTGTCTATATTTTGTGAGATTAACAGTTTTATATGGCAGACGTTAACCAATGGTTATGAAACTACTAAATAACAGGAAGCTGAAAGACGTTGGATTAAGTGCAGCCGCTGATGTGACATTCCTTTTGCAAGCAAGGCAATGTAGAGGTTTGCATGTCACAATTGCACGATAAAATTGGAGATGCTTTCTATTAGTGTACAATAATAAAGCAATTGATGTAGGTAGAGCTTTGAGACATTCTGTCTTTGACACTTTCACACCATCGCATAACAGTTTTCTTGAACTGGGATTCGACTATGAAAGTTGTTAAAAATAAACGGGCAAAAAGGTTTGCCTAAACTGTAAGTTTTGCACATTTATGCAGTTAGTAAGTAACAGTCAAATTGTATAGAAATCCTTGACTAAGGATCCAATGCAGCAAAGTGTAAACCTCAATCTGTATTAAATATTTATGTATTAACAAATGCTTATGTTCGTATCTACTGCAATATTGTAAAATACAAACGCTTTTACTCGGATAGTCAAGGCTCAAGAATAACAGGCATTTGTTTTAGTTTATTTAGATTGCTTATTAGCTTGATTAGCAAAAAACAAGCTCATCATGGTGTTTGGATAAGCTTATAAGCTGGGGCATATGAGCTATATAGGGGGTTTTATAAAGTTATTTGGTCATTTACCGGCATTAAAAGTGTGGCAAGCCTGCTTCTTAAGATCGGCACTCCGAGAATGTGTTTGCACAATATTGATAAACACGTCTAAAAAGTATTTGTTGCAGACTGTTTTTGTTTTAAATTTGGCTTATCATCGTGTTCTTTTATTCTTTTTCACAAGGGCGTACATTATCTAAGGTGAGTCTTTACTTGGAACGACCAGTTTTTTCACACGGACAATTATATGTAGCCGTATCAAGGGTAAAGAGCAAGAAGGGCTTTAAAATCTTATGTTTTGACAAAGATGACAACCATTGCAATCACACAGCTAACGTCGTGTACAAAGAAGTCCGTCATCGCCTTTAACTTTTCCATTTTTTTATTTTATCTTTTTATCTTTTAAACAATACATTCAAGGTTATTTATGTTACATTATTATCTTTCAGCATTATACATTTTAGCATATTAATTTTTTACATCATGTTTGTACTATATTTTTATGTTTAATACTGTAATAAAACTTTAAGCTAGCCGGCCAACGGCCGGGCCTTAGCCTAGTAAGATAATATATCGATACAATCAATATAACATTGTTCGAACCACTCATCGTTCCACCATAAGCATACATTAATCATATAAACAATATATCCACTCAAATTATAAATCTTAACCGAACTCATTCTAATTCTATTCAACGCATCAATCCATCTTTCCGAGTGTGATTCAATGGGAACCTAAGTATGCAGAAGCTGCTTTAATGTTCGAGATGCAAAATGGCTTTATTAGACATGTCGTCGTTAAAACCTTTAAGAACGGCAGGACTGAACTTTTAGCGACGACATTCGTCATCGCTAAAAGTTGAAAACGTCGTAGTGTAAATATAATTATCTGGTACGTAGTATGCATGAGATGTAACACCCGTTCCCCAGGTGTTGGGACCCCACCCTAGATGAAAGTAGATAAAGACCTTACGTGATTGGTTGGTCAACAAAGTTGCGTGGAAGTCAAACCCGATAGTCAAACTAATATGTGTTATGCGACTAATATAGTAATAGGGAGTATGATGAATAAACTAGAAGGACCTAAGTTGCCTAGTGTTAATTATGTGTTATAAGTTAGTTGTGGTTAAAATAGAAGGAATGAAACTTGAGGGACTAATTATGTCAAAGGGCCAAAGTCCACACCTAACTAGTTATATCTAGTTATTTCTAGATGAGTCTTCAATTATTGAGGGTATGAAGACCGGATTTTAGAGGAAGAAATAGAGAGGGAAAAGCTAGATGGTGGATTGGGAAGAAGATGAAGAAGATGAAGATTTGATGCTTGTAGCCTTCATTAGTAATGATTCTTCAAGTAAGTATTATCCTTATTATGATTATAGTGAGGTTAAAGTTTATGGGTTAAATGGGTTTTCATCATATGATCATGGTGTGGTCATATGATGATATGGAAAGAATGATGGGTAAGTTTAGATGGGTTTTATGACCCTTGATCATGATTTGTTAATAAGCCTTAATGTTATGATTTTGGGTAGGAAGTAAAAATGATGATGATGATGGGAGAAGGTGATGATGATGATGTTCTTGCTATGATGTAGCTTGGATTAAGGTAAGTAAACCGGTATAATGTAAAATTATAATGATTTCTATGCATTATGTGTTATGTGGCTAATATGTTAAAGTTGTGGTTGTTAGTATGATGGTAGTTATGTGTAAGAGATTATAAGGTTAGTGGATGTGTTAGTATGAGTGGTTAAGGAAGAGGAAAGGTTAAGGCTTATGTGGTTAAGGTATGTGTTTATGTTCAAAGTTATTGGATCAATGGTTGTATAATATGTAATGTGTTGAATGTGGTATAGTGTTAAGTTATATCCGTTTTACTTACTAAGCATTCGTGCTTACGGTTTAAGTGTTCAATGTTTTGTAGGCGCGAACATGATACTATGGCTTGGAAGAGAGTAAGACTTGGATTATAGCTTAAGGATACGGAAGTAGATTGGAAAATAATAAGCATTAGGAGCTAGGTAGAATACCGAGCTCAAGTCAAGGTTGTATCCCCGAGAGTCTCTTTTATGAGTCGTATAATGTATGTCAAAGTCGGGTAACGGTTTGGAAGTCTAACGATGGGTCAAAGTGTGTTTTATGTGTTATTGAGTCAAGTTAAAGGAGTGTTTGGCACAAGCATGATATTACCCATTTTGGGTTGTTAACGGGTCAAGTAATTATGAAATAGATTTAAGATGTTAAATAATGTATGTTGGTTAAGTATGGGGTGTAATGAAAGTGGATTAAGTAGTTTGAAGTGTAATGGGTCATAATGGGTTTATTGCATAACTCATGAAATTGTACATCTTGGTTCTGAGATTGTACATCTTGGGTCTGGACTGTGCATCGGATTTTGTTCATCTTGGTTATGGAATGTTCATCTTGGTTATGATTTATTCATCTTGGTTGTGAATGTGGGTTTTGGCAGACTTTCGTTAATCTTTGGAAATTCATATTTTATGAATCGTAAGTCGTTACGGGTCGCACCACCCGTCGTTTTAAAGGTATTCGAGTCTAGTTTTATTTAAAAATAGTTTAAAGGTCTGAATGTTTAAGGATTTTGTCAACCATCAAAAGAGTAACAGAGTGTCTGTTAAAATGAAGTCGCTTCCGCGTAAAAGTTTTAAATTTTGGTCAAAGTGGGCACAGGGCGTTACATGAGATGTATCTAAACAGAATTGTAGATTTATTAAGTGAGAAAAACAAAAAGAAATTGCAAATCGGATGCACATTATACAATATAACATTTACCAGGATTGTATAAGCACAGTGCTCCCGCATTTTGCTACTGCCACACTTTGTGGTACATACCATTGAGCATACATTACTTCCCAAAATTGCTTCCCTTCCACATTTTTGATCCAGCTACAGTTGTTTGTGTGTGGATATACAGGAAAACATACAGTGAATTGCTACCCTTCAACCTTCTTCTCCCACTCTCTCACATATAACAAAACGCCCTCCATGTTTCTCCAGATGGTTCTAACACACACACACACACACACACTGGACCTATTGTTCATGTGCGCTCCAGATAGTTCTAACACACACACACACATTAATCATATCCCCAGATCAAAAAAAACTTTATTTGAAATTAGGGTTTTGTTAATTTGGGGGTAAAGATTTGGAGCGCACCGTTGCTGTATGCGTTGTTTCTGATTGAAGATAAAGGTAATAGCTTCGTTTTTATAAAGGTGATTTCTTATTTATAAACTTTGATGTATTTTTACTGCATTAATTTTGCCCCAATATTTTTTTTTTGATTTCAGAGAAATAATTATAACTTACAATTTAAAATTAAGCAGTTGAGTAGATTTGGGTATTTTTGAAGAGGGTTGGCCTCAATTATATGATGACATATCTAGAAGATGAAGAAGAACCTACAAGAAACCTCCTACCACTTGAGGATTTTTAGAGGTAATTGAAATGATGATTTTTTAGTTTTTCAGGGCTTTTTTGGTTGAAGGGGTTATAAATTAACTTAAATCAGGCTTTTGATGTTTGTCAATGATAACAAGGTATAATATTTTTTTTTAAATGTTTAATCTTTGTGTTTTTTTTTTATATAAAGTTTGTTTCTAAAGATGTAAAAAAGGTGATTGTTTGGTTAAAGTGGTTGTGAGATACATGTTTGGTGAAAGTTAGGTTGTAAGGTTATTGTGATTTTGAAGTTTATATGTGGGGGTATAGAGGCTATGATAGCGGAGTTGCTAGCTGTTTTAAATACGATGATATCGAGGAATGCAGTAGTAAATATTTATAGACAATGGATGGATGCATTTTGGGATTTTAAGTGCTTTGCCTAATTTAAGTGGAGTCGTGAAAAAAAGTTGCATTAACCTTATGGTACAACCTGATGCTAAATACATTATAATTGCAAAAATCTGTGTTTAAAGTAATGGAACTACCTCTGCGAAGACACTTCTTTGGTGTCCTTCCAGTTACGGAGTAATAACTAAGAGATTACTCATTTTTGGCATATATAATAAAAGAAATGAATTTGCGCCCACGGGTTACCAGTCGTGGTTCACAGAGCTGTACACACTTGGTCTACTTCTGGTGTGAACCATGGTACACCTTCTTATATTTTCCGAACACCTTGCATTTTTAATCTTCCAAAAAACTTTATCGAACGTATTTTCGCTAACCCTTTAACAAATTAACTGTAGGTTCGGTGCCAACGTATGATGATATGGGGGACTGTAATCGGCGCTGCCATCATTGTGGGGCTGCCTTCTGGTATCAAGAAAGCCTTAAAGGTCACTCCAACAGCAGCAGACCTGATATGTCATCGAATTGCATTAAACTTGCAACAACAGGATAGGCTGAAGCAAACGGGAACAACGGAACGGGAACAACGGCGAGAAATGCAACTTCGTATACAGACAGATTAAAAGAGATAGAGGTCAAAATTGAAGGTATTTCCATCGCTTTTTCCTATTTAACTTTAGGCCGTTAGCTCGAAAAGTGATGAGCTAAAAAGTTACTAATAGTGTGCGTATCAATTATCAATTGATTATAATTCATCTTGGTTAATCTTAAAAATAAGGTATGGTACTTTCAGTACTAGAATGGTAGAGACTAAACTACGTTTAATAAAAACGTTTTTGACTAAGATGCCATACTAACATATCTGTTTGTGTACCATTTCTTCATATGTTATGCTAAATTGGATTTTTATCCACATGTATGATACTTTTAGATATGATGAGAAAGTTACCTTCGATCAATGTATGATACTTTTAGATATGTTATGCTTATTTGATAAATTTTTTCTAAATTTGTTCTCATATGTTTATATTTTACTTATTGCAGTGTTCTTTCAGCCAATGTCGACAATGTTTCACCGAAGTTCCGTGAATGTGAAGAAAGGTGTGATCCTTCTAACGCCAGTGGAAGTCACAGTTCAACTAACTTCAGTGAAAGTCATGATTTTAGTGCACCTTCTGTGTGTCCAAATACCGGAAGCTGACAAAGTTGCAACATCATGGATGCATTTGCGCTAACTTTATTACCGATGATCAGGTGACCTATAATACTAAGTTGATATTTGTTGATTGATGTATATATGGTGCAGCTGACCGATAAATTTACGGCCACCTTACCTTATTTATTTGTTACAGGTGTTCGAACTACTGTTAGAACAATTGCCGTGCGACAACAACCAAGTGGTTTGCACATCTGACCTATGCCTCAAGGTAACTAGCGTTGTTCTTATTTATGTTCTTAGGTGTATGAGAAGATGGAATTGCTTCAGAATTGAGCATAGATATAGTGTCCCTGACAGGATGGTGATCAGAACCAGTTCAACGGTTATGATCCGGATGTTGGCTACAACGGGTCAGATGATTTTCGTGAAGGTAATAAGTATTTGCTTTAGGATTAAGTTTTTCACGTAATAATGAGTAGATGATTAATGGTGTTAATTTGTAGATGACAGAACATATTGCACAATCAGTAACTACGAGTAGATTATTAATAATGAGTAGATTATTAATGGTTAAAGTTAGGTTGTGAGATACATGTTTGGTTAAATTTATGTTGTGAGGTTATTGTGATTTTGAAGTTTATATGTGGGGGTATATAGCCTATGATAGCGGAGTTGCTAGCTGTTTTAAATACGATGATCAAAATCGAACTACGTTCTCAGTTTTTATATCGAAATTCTGTTTATGGGGTATTTACTATTTAATGTGACCACTCTCTTGCTTTATGCCACTAAGAACATGTGCGATTAGAAACTTTTAATGAGATAAAACTAATTCATGTCTTCATAATAGGTTACTGTTACACCTTTTTCTCTTGCTAACCTTTAGTTAGTTATTTGATTATAAACTTTGAAGTTAATTTAAGCTTATGTAAGCTTAAAGGGATCATACTTTTACTCCCAAACACGAGCAGAAGAAATTATTATGAAACCTTTTTGAATGGTTTTTTCTTATTAATAAACTGCAACCTTCATTTTTGTCGCATTGCTTTTTGTTGAGAATTTCCTTTTCCAGTTGACATGATTATGAGACGGTTTGTTTTTGAAATTTCGTTATGGATATGTTTTGGAACTGATCATTCATATGATTGGATTAGTGATGAATATGATGTATTGCCATCTATTGCTGATTTGTTCAATATGGTGTGTAGAATCAAGTTAAGGCGGATTTGTTTTTGTATTTTCATGTAGGTGAACATGACAGGAATTTGGGTGGTGGAACTTGATTTCGAACCAAGGAGAAAATGTAAAATCCAATTCAACACTATATTTGCAGGTGATCTTATCAGTTCTTTCATTTTTTTACTTTATGCTATTGTTGCAAGTAAACAGTTTTCCTCAAACGCATCACATCCAATCATACCCGTACAGATCCAAAAGTCATTTACACTATTATGTTCCAGGTACAATTGCTAAATCATTTTTCAGATTGGGGTTACGGCTAATTGTGAGATACTGGTAATTAATCGATATTTCAATGTATTTCTTCAGCGTAGATCTCAGGTAACTGATAGTTATGTAAAATCTGTGACCACTTTTGACTTTTGTTACCAAAGTACTTGATTTGATAACTTAACAAGGTTCATACGCAAAAAGGTTAACAGATATTGCAGTGATCAATGAGGCAAAGTTTTGAGATTTAATGATGGTGTAGAAACTGAAATCAAACCTCTAGGAAGTAGAGACGTGGTGCTGGCAGTAATAGTGGTGGTACTACACGGCCGTAGTTCCCACTTCCCACCAATTTCTTATTCTTAAGCCAATGCTAGAGGTATTGAAAGTCTTAATAGGCATTGTAATGGTATGCGAGGTTGATGTTTCTTTTCATTCTCATATAACTGTATATTTGTGTTTTTTCCATAATGTTTACTTTGGAATTTTGGAAATTGCTTCGTTGGATACATGTAAAGGAATTTGAGTATTAGTCAAACTTATTGTGATAACTGACATATATAGTATGAAAATATTTGCCATTGTGTGTTTGTGTTCTCATTGTGTACTCTTGCAGATAGTTTAGGCAACAAAAATACGACAAAACACGTGTAGCACAAAAATTATAAGCAACGCACCCGCAGCAACGCGCGGGCAGCCCAACTCGTAATAAACAAAACACGGGACATTATGGCATCTCCATAGAAATAAACGTGATTATTTATTGTATAGTTTCTTCCACTTGAGGCAACGTTTTTTCCGTGATAATAAGTCTACGATTTAAAGGTTTCCCCACGCACATAGATTTTTAAGATATAATTTCGCATGTGAAGTGTCACTCACTCGAAATAACAACAAATGCAAGATTAGTGAACTGATTGGATTATCTAAGAGCTTTTATCTTATGATTTGGCTTGAGAAGATAATTAAGATATGGATTAATAGAATAATGACTAAACCCCTTCACCCCTCTTCCTAGCTTGCTTTGATGCAGATCCAATTCATGGTACTGATGTCTTGATAGTCATCTTCTTGTATCGACTGAAGATCCAATTCGATCGTTGGAACATAATATTACCACTAAAAACCAACATCCATACACGGAGACACATAAATAATATGTTGCCAACAAGATGGAATCTATAGCATCGATATCGCGGACTAGATCTACTCTTGATCCTTTTGTCAAATACGCAATGATCGAGGTAACTGAATGAGCCTAACATTTAATAATCGAATGCGATGTTCCTAGGATTCCGTGTGGTTCGATTAAACTTTGGTTGGGCAGCGAAAACCTCCTAACAAACATGATTCATGTGATGCCGTGGGCTAATAACACGTCCCTGTCCACCCCACCAAAGACTTGCTTTGATTTGGTGGTTTAAACCACTTGTTAGGTTCTTTGGTGGTATACGAACGAATTTTACTTTGATGTTAAACCACCGAGGAAAGATATGCTATCCGAACAGGTTAAAACACCTTTTTTCATGGATTATGCATAGATATTCTAATTTGCGTCTTGTTTTAGCTTGAGTGAATCTTGATGTTAGCAGGTTTTAGCTTGAATTTGGAAATGTATAGTAAAAAAATGTAAAATGGTCTTTTCCTTTTGATTATTAAAATAGATAGAATTAATTGTCCCTGTGACGCTTGAGCGTTTTTGTTTTGACTTTTACAACCAGACCACCGACAGAAACCGAATAATGGAAGACAACGGAGTCAAATGGTGGTGGCTAGCTAGCGGCAAAAACAGGACGGGGATGCGTTGCATGAAGTCGACGATGCGTCTATCTAAATGCATAGTCTGCTTATGTCGCTGGTATTACCGCTTGCCGGACCCATTTCTTAATCTTTACACGATTCCTTAGATGATTACAATTGAAGAATTACGCTTGACGACCAAGTTGACAGCTTTGGCTACCTCAAGTCCTCGACGGCTCGACCACTCCATCGGCTCGATGCCTCGGTTCTTATAGCCGAGAGTTCTCCTGAACGTGGACGCGAGTCACACACTCGTGACACCAACAACCGTGGCTCTTCAGTCTTCAACGATCCACAGGTTTGTCGCACTTATATTCGAGCTTATTGTCAATACGGCATACACAGATGCACTGTAAATTTGTTCAAGATGATGCATCTCGTGTAACTAGTACCAATAATAAAACAAGGGCAAATTACCTGAAAATGTATTTAACTTGCCACTTTTTACCATTGTATGTAGCATTCCTTTTTTTTTTCCCAATCTGTCAATGAACTTGCAAAATCCGTTCATTGCGTGTAGCGGTGACCTGTTTGACCTGCTGGAGCAGGTTAAGCTAACGATCGTTAGGTTTATCATTGCAATGTTAGTCCTTTAGACTAACGATCGTTTATCATGGCTACATAGAATGATAAAAGTAACAAGTTAGATGACTTTTATTATTTTTAAAATTTATGTACGTTTTTTACACGTTTTTGCACACATTTTTATACATGTTTTTATACACACGTTTTTATGCATGTTTTTATACACACATTTGTATACACGTTTTTATGCATGTTTTTATACACACGTTTTTATGCACGGTTTTACACACGTTTTTAATATGTTTCAATACATACATTTTTTTACACACATTTACACACGTTTTTATACACGTTTTTACACACGTTTTTATACACGTGTGTAAAAACGTGTAAAAAAGTTAAATTAAAAAAGTAAAAAAAAAAAAAGTTAAATTAAAAGTGTGTAAAAAACTTATATAAAACGTGGAAAAATCATATGGAAAACTCGGTCACCTCGAGTGTCATCTAGCTTAAGATAGCTCGTAGACTTACACTTAGTTAGCTTAAGATAGCTCGTAGACTTACACTTAGTTAGTTAGCGTAATATCTTGTGGAGTTGGGTCGGGTCTTTACCCACTGTCAGCTCACTCCATAGCCCATATGGAGCGTTTACTTGTAACTATAAATACCCTTTCCCACACAAGGGAAAGGGTTGGATGTTCATTTTGCTTTGAAGCTAATATATTTCACTTTCTCTCTCTAGAATATACCAACCTTATTTCTTTATCTAGGAAATTCGACTTGAGCTTAATCTTCACCTTGTGTTATGATAACCAATATCCTACAAAAACGTATATAAAAACATGTAAAAAAAAGATAAATTAAAAACGTGTGTAAAAACGTATATAAAAACGTGTGTAAAAAAGTTGAATTAAAAGTGTGTATATAAACGTGTGTAAAAACGTATATAAAAACATGTAAAAAAGTTAAATTAGAAGTGTAAAAAAAGTTAAATTAAAAGTGTGCATAAAAACGTGCAAAAAAACGTGTGTATAAAAACGTATATAAAAATGTGTGTATAAAGACGTGTGTAAAACGTGTGTAAAACCGTGCATAAAAACGTGTGTATAAAAAACGTGTGTATAAAAACGTGCATAAAAACGTGTATACAAATGTGTGTATAAAAATCCGTATAAAAACATGCATAAAAACATGTATAAAAACGTGTGTATAAACGTGTATAAAAATGTGTATAAAAACGTGTATAAAAATGTGTGCAAAAACGTGTAAGAAACGTACATAAATTTTAAAAATATTAAAAGTCATCTAACTTGTTACTTTTTGTCATTCTATGTAGCCATGATAAACGATCGTTAGTCTAAAGGACTAACATTGCAATGATAAACCTAACGATCGTTAGCTTAACCTTCTCCTGCAGGTCAAACAGGTCACCGCTACACGCAATGAACAGATTTTGCAAGTTCAGTGATAGATTGGGGAAAAAAAAAAGAAGGCAACATACAATGGTAAAAAGTGGCAAGTTAAATATATTTTCAGGTAATTTTGTGTGGTCCACCTCAAGTTCTATGGCCACGTCCAAGCCAAACGGGCTACTACCAATACTGGGCCTTTTATGACAACTAATAAAATGCTAGTTTGGGTCAGGCACAACTTATCCAATTGTTGAAACCCAACGAAAACCATTAGCCCAATACGGGCTTTCTTAGCAAATGAACCAATCCCAACGCAATATCAACTGCTATTATCACAGTCCAGGCTCATAACTAGTTACACGAGGCCACCTGGGTTCGGTCTTCAACCCACTCAGCCCATTTAGCGGGTAAACAACAACCACGTATACAAGTGTCGTCTCATTTGAATTCAAATGCAAATTAATCTTAGTACTATTTTTCAAAGCGTGTATATACATCAGCCTTGTTAGTGACGGTGCTACTATACGTGCCATCGACACGAGCAATGCCACTTTGCCTAATCCACGTCGCCCTTTACACTTGCACAATGTACGTGTCATTCCAATAATGTAAAGTTAAAAGAATTTAGTTAGTTTGTAAATTTACTGTTGATAATAAAGTATTCATAAAATTTAACGAGTTTGGTTTTTTTGAAGGATTATTTGACTCACCAAATCCTCCTCCGATGTGATAATACCGGAGACTTGTACCTAGTCACGAGGCCTTCCACCTATCCGCAAGCTTTTCTCACAAGTCAAAATACGTGTCACCAATGTCTTGGTCATCTTGGAAGTGACATGCGCCTGTCGGCTTGGCAAACATGTGAAACTTTCATTTTTTTAGTTCTGACACTATTGTTAATTTTGATTTTGATCTTTCGCACTCGGATTTGTGTACTTTTTCACTCTCGAGTAATATTGGTTTTAAGTATTATGTTATATTTTTGGAGCATTTCTTTCATTATTTATTGTTATATTCTTAGCGAAAAAAATCCGATACTTTTGCTAAATGTGTTAATGTCATTTTATGTAAAAGGTTAATTTAACAAAGAAATTAAAAATCATTATATGTGACCATGGTGGTGAGTTTGACAAATGGAAGATCAAGGGCTGAATGTGAAGTCTTTGGAACCAGTTATGAAACCAAGTACTTGAAGAGGAAAGCAAATGGAAGATGTTGCAAAGAACATAAAAGCAAACAAGAAGCATGACATGGCTACTTGGGCTGGAAGTAGTGGTACAAGCGAACATAGCTTGTATGAACATTGGAAAGAGAGTTGTGATCCTGACGAGTATAACTCATATGATTTTGATAAGTGTGAAAAATTTTAGCCACACAAGTACAACACATAGATGGCAGATTTTATTTGTGCGTATGACATTCTTAACTTAGATTACAAACTTTACAGTGGTTTTATTTGACTATTTATGTGTTTCAAATGTAGTTTATTGGTTGTTTTTATTTGTGATGTAGTTTCTCTATATAACTTACTGAGATATGGGATTTACATATCCTACAGTATGTATTTAATAGTTTTTGGGTTAATACATTTACCAGATTAAAATCCTTTACCCAAAAAATATGAAACACTCGTTAAAACGTTACTAAAAAGCGAATACAAGTTTATTCTTCACATTTTAAACATTCATGAAGATTAGACTAATTACTAGACTTGCCAATTGCCTTAAGATGTTGGCAAAATACAAACCTTTTCTTTGTTTATCAGGATTTTACATATTTGGCCGACAGATCAATTTGCTACCGCCAATGGCGGAGCTTGCCTAAAATTTTTAGGAGGGCCGAAGTGTAGATCATGAAACTTAGGAGGGCCAATTCACTATATATCTATAAAATCAAAGGTTTCTAATGTTAAATATATATTAATATAAGGGTATTTTAGGTCAAGTTGAAGAATCCTAAGGGAGCCAAAGCCCTCTTTTGTCTTGCTAAAGCTCCGCCTATGGCTACGGCAATATAGAATAATAGAATCAAGCCTAATTAAAAATAAAACCATCTTTAAGGCCCAAGCATAGGCTCAAGCCGATTACCATCCTTCTCAGTGTTTAATGCTTGCAATAACTGGTTTGCATTACGCATATGTATTAAGAGAATTTTCAGATTTTGCTTGTTTTGAAATTCATCCCTAATCTTGTTATTATAGGCTTTGAGATAATTGTTGTACTATTAATAATCAAAAGTCAAAACTTAGTAATGTTTTTATCTTTTTGAACAAGTTTTTATCTTAGTTTAGTAATGCAAAGAGTAAACTATTGTTTTAGTGATGTTAGTATTGGTTGGCTCTGTATGTTCTGGTACTAGCATTTGGATTATTTATCTGATCAATTTCTTCACTTGATCATAAGCTAGAGAAATTGTCGAATATATTGAACACTAAACACAAGCTTGTCCTCCTAATTTTCGAACAAAAGGTGTGTGATTCGACGGAATACTTGTCTCTTGCACCCTATTGAGTTATTGAGTACCATATTACAACTTTACTGATTATTATATTCCCTATAGGTTACAATAGTAGCAATTACAATTTGTTTTATCTGTACTATTACCACATATATTAATCATGTTTGACTATATATAGTTAGTGACATATTATAAACTTAGGCTATGGTGCTTAAGGAACATGAAGTGTTGAGTACAATTTATGAAATTAACAATGCATGCATTACAGAATGACAGAAGGTTTAGAGAGATTAGTTAAGTGTTGTTAAACATTTTGAAGGATAAGAGCATCTTTTTGGAGACTTAAATGAACATGGGGATTGACATCACATTATGATCTGTTTGGTGATTATCATGAGGTTTTTTGTTTTTTTAATGTGTTTTAGAGAGACAAGAACATGAAGCTTTTGAAGATATGACGAAGAACAATGGGAATAACAATCTCCATGAGACAAGGGAGTAAGGAACTTCTCTTCTTCCAACGCAACCTTGATTTTCTTTCCTTAGTTAATTACTTTAGTATGTACTCGTATATTATATCAATAAATAAATGTTTTTGTTACGGCGAAACATTCAAATGCGTACTTTTATTTTCTTTATATTTTGGTAATTGGATAGGAGTTTACTTATGATAACGTTTAAGTGCACTCTTACGATACCAACCATTATCATATACTACGTACTTATGTAATAAAAATGTTAAAATGTGAACCACTCTAAATTGCCAATTAGGACTAGTGACGATTTCATGATCTACAAATCATTCGTATGGTTTAAATCCAAAAATAACACCAACCATCGTTGTCGGAAACTAGCTATCAGATGTCGAACTCTTTAGCTTTCTAATAAAGAGATGATGTTTTATAAATTTTTTTGTCAAACTATATCACAAAAAGCATACCTCGAAATTAAATGATCATTTTCGCACTTTGCTCTCTAGAACAAGAGGATACGTATAATGAAGAGTGAGTGCATGTGACAAAGCGGGAGCTAATGAAACATGTAACATAATAAGTTAATAACCTTAATTCATTATTAAATACGTAAATAAATAGAATGGACAAAAAATCATCATTCATGTATTTCTTCTTAGCAAAAATCCTTTGTTTCAATTAGTTTGTTGCTTTTGACAAATTTCTGATAGGTCAAGAAATAAAGTATGATTAAAATTATGCAATAATAAAAAAAAGCATTATTAATTATTTATTCACTCTTGTTTTTCTAGTTAGTTGGCCAGATTACAGAAATGAAGAAAACAAGTGGGTAATGATTATTGCCATGAGTTGAGATAATTATAGTCTGCAGTTTCTACAGAACGAATGAGTAATTTATTTTTTATTTTTTATTTTTTATTTTATTTTTTATTTTTTTAATTTATTTATTTACGGCAATTGTGGCTACATGGCCCCTAGCCCAGAAGGCGTAACGAGCCCACACAACCAGGTTGGGTCCAGCCCAAAAAGCAATGACACCCTTCCATTTACACACGCGGGAGGAAACCCCTATCGCCCTAAACAAGACTCGAACTTGTGACCTTGACTAGGAGGGTAAAACCTCCATACCACTAGATCAGAGACCTATTGGTTTTCATGAGAATGAGTCAATTTTAGGCATCTCTTTTTCATTAAATTGAATAAAAAAAAAAAAAATGTACTATTCCCCTTTTTTGAAAATAAAATATATTTTATAAATGGTAAATTGTTACGCGACAAAAAATACATAATCACAACGAGATTTTTTTTTTAATCGTGGAGGAGCACTTTGATATACTTTCGACAATTTTTTTTATTTTTTTATTTTTTTTTTGCCTTTTGTGTTTTGTTGTAATGTTAAAATTGGTGTTTGTAAAAATCACATACGATTTGTGTGTTATTAATCACATATTATTTTATAAATTACATGTGATTTTAAAATTATAATTCACATTTGATTTCTTCAGACGTAAATTTCAACACTCATAAAAAAATTAATTTTTTTTGTTAAAATTATATAAAAGTGCTACTCTATAAAAAAGATAATTTAATTATCATCGTGATAATATAATATTTTTCGCGTAACGAATAACGCTTGTGAAATATTTATTTTTTAAAAAAAGATGAAAGTGATTTTTTTTGTTTTAATAAAAAAGTGAATAACTTTAATCGGTTCATTGAGTGTTGAAAGAATTTTAGTTCTACATTGAATTCTTGTCTTATTGCCTAGCTTGTAGGAATAATTTAAAATTTTATAAGCATAATATTCAATTAATTAACTTATGTATCACATAAATTATGCGAAAGATTTAAATAAAATAAAAATTGTTTAAACGGCAATATGCGTTAACAAAACTTTGGAAAGAAAACCCAATAATTATTTTGCTTGCGTGGGTACCAAAACCAGGGTCGTCTCATTGATCTGGGTGGCCCGGTGCAAAACTACGAATCAGGCCTCTTAAATCACGAAAATCTTAACTAATATAAAAAATTCAAAACATAATAAATGGACATATACTAAATCGGAGGGCCCCTCACATAATATTTAAAAAAGGCTGTAAAAATTTAAGTTAGACATGTATAAATATACTTAGACATGTATAATTACCAATGGACATATGTCACTCACCGATGATTTAGAGAGATCCTGATTTATGTACTTTTTTTTCTCACTTTATATATTCGTTTTATTAGTCTTTTATGTCATCCAAATCATAAACCCTAGATCACAAACAAAATCTAACCGTCATAACACATCCCATATCATGTTGATAAAGCCATCTATCAACGAAATTTGTCTCTTAAACATTACTATTTGTTTTACCACCGGAGAACATTGTCGTTTTTCGAGAATAATTGGTCGCAAATTTACCGCTCCTACTTAAAGGCAAAGCAAGTCTTGACGTTAAAAGAAATGCACGCAAAGGAGGAAGTCGCAAACGATAAACAACTATGCTGCCAAATGCAAGTATTCCTCCCTTTAAACAAACATCAAAGAATATAATAGAAGAAAAGAAGAATTGAAGAAGAGGCTTTCAACATATATTCCAGTTTGTTCGTTCGTAAGCCTCCTATTCAAACTGCGGGAGAGTGTTAGATGACTAGGTTCCCAAACCTAATTGTGGGTTTGGGTCCATTAGGGTTTGGGTTTGTATTACTTGTTCATAAAACTATGTGTTTATTATAAATACATAGGCAATATTGATTATGTAGTCACACAAAAACGCAATTCAATATATTTTGGTATTTTACAAATTATTTGTGTATAAATTTAAAAGTTTCTCCATATTTTGCGATGCAAATCACATATTCATAGCTCTCCAAATATATAACACATATAGTATTTCACTTCTAGATTAGAGCATTTTATTAATGAAACATCTATAATCACATATGATAAAGATCAGATTTGTTAAGAATTGCATGTGATATAGATCATATGTGATTTTATATGTTTTGTTCAACTTTGACGAATTAACTCCTCTAATCTATAACTCAAAATATAATGTATTATATGTAATTAGAAACTTATGAATGTCCAATTTCGAATACAAAACGGTTAAACTTTTAGAATTTTGTAAAAAAGGTTATGTTCATTTTACTACATGTTTTAATGCTCAAATATAAAAAGTATTGTAGAATCATATGTGATTTATTAAACAAGTTTCAACAACAAAAACGGTAAAAAAATAAATAATAAATAATAAAAATAAAGAAATAAAAAAAACATGAAAAGAAATGGTTTGTCGAAAGTATAGTAATATGACCGTCTATAAATAGATAATTAAATGCTTGTCGCGATCGTGTGTGTGTGTGTGTGTGTATATATATATATATATATATATATATATATATATATATATATATATATATATATATATATATATATATGTATATATATTGGTTAATTATTAACGGTTTAGGAGATATTACATTTTTTAAAAGAAGATGTGAAAATGGGTCTTTTTTTAATTGATACAAAAATAAATAGGTAAAATGGATCATTTGAAATGTGAGTAACTTATTGGTACGTAATTGAACTCAAATCTTATTTATCCTTCAATAGTCGTATGTGCAAAACCTTTTGTGGGTGATAGTTAGGGTGCGTATGTTTTGTGAGTGGTTTTGGTTTCGGATTTGACGTGCAAGTCATAGTTTTGATGCGCAAAGTCACTAAATAATAATTAAATGCTTGTCGCGATCGTATTTTATTTATTTATTTTGTTTAACTATTAACGGCTTAGGAGATATTAATTTCTTAAAAAATAAAGTAAAAGTGGGTTTTTTATTTGATAAAAGAATAAATATCAAAAATTGATCCTTTGATATCTGAGTAACTTATTGATGTGTAAGTGAACTCAAACCTTATTTATCCTTCTATAGTAATATGTGCAAAACTTTTTATGGGTGATAGTTAGGGTGCGTTTTATTTTATAAGTGTTTTGAGTTTCGGATTCGATGTGAAAGTAAAATGGTGGAGTGAAAGTTATAGTTGTGAACTTGTGATGCACAAAGTCACCAAATAATAACTAAATGCTCGTTGTGATTGTAGCCTCTAGTAATTTTCCCATACGGTTAGTAAATATATATGAGTTATTACGTTATTTAAATACCCACTTTTACGAGTGACATTTTTTTTATATATAACTTGTTATATAAGTCACAACGGTAAATTGTGATTTATCATTTACCTAGGAACGATGCTTGCACACTGATTGGTTCTGAACAGTCAACTAAAAATGACCAACGATTTGGTCAACTAAAGTCAAACAATTGAGCCAATACTAAGCCAAGGAGTATAGAATATTCCTGGGTCGTTTAATCCCAACGAGGTGTGCAATTGTACAAAAACGGATCTGTGATCGGGTGATTTTGACTGGGAATGGGATGATAGTGATTTAAAACTAAGGAAATATAAAGAAAATGATTCAAAAGATTAATATCAACAAATACATAAAACCAAATATCCTAGAAATGTTTTAAGACCTAAAAACGTACGTTTACGTTTAAATAAACGTCAACGTACAAAAGAAAAAGTGAAAATGGAAAACTATTAATACCTAGGTGATGAAAATTATATTTTTACAAACCTAATGAGAAAAGAAAATTATTGGAAAAAGAAAATTATTTATTAAACTATTAAATTAATTATTATTAATTAAAAACTATTTATTAATTATCTAAATTACACTAAATTATAATTAAATAAGAAATTAACCTAAATAAATGAAAAATTAATTTAGAAAAGTCTAAAATAACTTAAAACTAATTTTAGAACTGAAAATATATTTATTAGACTATTTATCTAATTATTATTAATTAATTACTATTTAATTATTATTTAAACTATTTCTGATTTTCTATAAATACTAAACAAACAAATAAAAATCTGAAACTTTTTTTATAAATACTACAAGATGACAAAAAGTTAAGAAAAATATAAAAACAGCAAGTGCTTAATGAAAAAGTTGGAAAATAAGCTAAAAAGTTAAGAAATATTAAATAGAAGCTATCACTATAATTAAAATGATGATTTTTGTGATTTTCTTTTTATAGAACTATTATACTACTGTAAATAACAAACTTTAATGAAAACAAAAAGTTTAAAACCTAAAAATAAGCAGAAATGAGCTTATGAGCTTTCACAGTTGAGCTTTTGGCTCAATATGATGGTTCAAGCTCAAATAAGCAATCAAATAAGCTTAATAAAAGAAGACAAAAGTAAAATAAGGTGAAAATAAGTAAAAGGAACTGGAAATGAGAAAAAGGAACAAGAAATAAGCACTGAATAAGCTTAAGTAAGCAAATAAGCAAATTCAAATCCCACAGTGAACACAACAGGCCTGCAGTGATTTGTAAGGGCAATTCAAGCTTATTAAATAAGCTGAAAAACACAAAATAAGCACTGAAGTAACAAGCTGGGTTGGTGAGCTATCCAAAGAAGCAAAATTCACAGGCTGGGGCCCACAAATAAGCTCTTGAAGGGCTTATGAATCTGGCTTGTTTACACTGATGGGTCAGTGTACACAATGAGATGGGACAAAAAAGAAGCTATTAGCAGCCCTAGTTAATAAGCTTAAAAATGAAAAGTGAGCTTTGGACCAAGTAATATGGTGGATTGGCTTCTCAAAGAACCAAACTACACAAGCTAATTCCAAGAGATAAGCTTTTTATGAGCTTATGAAAAAGGCTCACCTACACTGATGAGTCAGTGTAGGGAGTGATTTTTGGCAAACATGAAAGACAAAATAAGCACTGAGAATAAGCAATATGTGGAAAACTAGAAGGGGGGTTGAATAGTTTACCTCTTTTTATCGTTAATTATCTTGTTAAAATCTTATTGAAACTTTCGTGTAAACAAGATTTAGATTTGACGTTATATCAAAGACATATGAATGTAAGTATAGGCTTAAAGTAAGGAAGGAACAATCAACCACAACAAGATAGTTTTTTACCTCGTGGTTGGCTTACAAGGCTCCTTTGTCTTGCCCTACGTCCACGCCCCGAGTATCCAACTCGAGAGTTTAGCACTATCAGCAAGCTCCTTTATCCGGCGGAGAAACTTACACGTCGCTTCTATGTTTACCGACCTCCGCTAAATGTCGAGTTTTCTTTACAGGGTACAACTACGTCCGTTTTATGTTTCTTTCAGAAGGGTACAACAACTCCTTTTTCACTCTTGTATTTAGACCACAAATACTAAACCGATCAACAACTATACACATCATGATGAAAGTAAGAACTTGAAGAAATCTAACAATGGGTTTTAGTTATCAGAACTCTGAAACGTTCTTTGTGGGAAAGCCTTGAACCAATGAGTGTTGGAACACTTTTTTGCTACATGAGACTAACTCTCACACAATGAATGGTTAAATGGTTAGATGAGGGATAATATTGTAATGTGGTGTGAATTGATAGAAGTGAAATCTCAAAAACTAGCAATGGGCTTTGGTATTTACTAGGCAACATAATTTTTTGGGCTGGTGGAACCGCGGAATCCCTCCCAAGGGTTTCCGCCGCGTGTGGGCAATTTACCCTTAACATACATAAGACTTCCAACCAATCTAAGTTTATCAACGCTTACTTTCTTCCACATCGCTGTGTTGTAGGTAGGTCTTAGATAGTCAAACACAACAAGGTTTGGGGTATTAATGTGGTTTATGGTTAGAGAGGTAATGATGAGAATGTACACTTATAAACAAGATTGTGACATTATAACTAAAAAACTTAACTTTCAAAGCTTAGTCTTATCAATCCTAGTCGCTACTTTGTTTGACATGAGTTTACACTAATTTTACAGGCATAGTAAGAACATTTATAGATCCGACGATACAAATGAGTGATAGCAACGAATCGAAGCTTGTGGGGGCTAACCTAAGATAGTCAAACTTTGTGTAAAGTACATAACTTTGGTATGACGCTCAAAACACACAAAGTTTTTATTACCATACGATGTGACAATATCATATTTAAGTGAATATGAAAATGTTTTGTGTCTATATATAATTCATAAAATGTGAAGAGTAAAATGGTAGCAAAACAAAG
>LBNU01017857.1:25808-48724 GCA_014162995.1 Artemisia annua
TAAAAACCTTACACCAAACAACATGGAAAAATAATCTAGACTATGAAACCAAAAACTACAACAAAAACTAACTAAGACTACAATTGATGCCATGGGTGGTATTTAAGGGAGTCTAGGACTAATCCCTGTTTACCATATTGCAACTTAGCCCCTTAAGTCTGATAATTTCCGTTCTATACCAAAGCATGAAACTAGAGATACCGACACTATGCTTAACTTTCTAAAAAATACGGACTATAGTCCTTGTAACTTCTGAAGGTGACTGTGTGTGACGATGCTTCTCCAAGACTTACAATATGTAAAAGGATCACTTGCTCGGATTTTAGAAAAGTTATGGCTCATAATCATCAATGAGGCTCTATGTAAGTGTCTCTTCGGGTCACTCTGTGAGCCCTTTCTTTTCTTTGTTTGTTGTGTTGGTGAGGAGGCAATATAATTCATGCTGGACGGCTGGTGCGATCGGAGTAGATTCTTCTTTTTCTTCTCTTTCAGAAGCGGCCCCTCTTTGTCCAGCATCTCGTGCTCTCTGTTGGGGCTTTAGGTGCTTTTTGTAGTTGTTACAATGGAGTCGGCACGGTACCGTGCACAATAAACACAAAAAACACGAAAAGACACGATGATCTTTGGCTAGTTCCTTTGAACGCGCTAACTTTTTCTGCCGGGTTCCGCGGCCACCGGGCGGTGGCCCATGGGGCGCGCCGCGAGATCAAAATAGAGTGGGCGAGTTGGGAGGGCTGTGGTTGCGGCTGTGCTTACCGGTGGCCTGTGGGGTGAGGATGAGGAATCGACGGTGGGAAAAAAAGAGTATGGGGGGGGGGGGGGGGTTTCGCGTCGTGGCGGGTTGGAGCCGTCTTGGCGTGGGGTGGCGGCCGGGTTGCGGTGTGGGGTGGGGGAGGGTTTTGTGTGTGGGGGGTGGGGGTGGGTTTGGGTTTTGGGTTTTTGGTGTTGCGAGATACTGGAATCCAAGTCAATAGTCTATGCGCCCCATTAATCTTCATTTTTTCTTTACTCTTTCAGTCTCATAATTCTTTCAGCCACATATATCTTTTTTGTATGGAGCCAATTACAACGACTGAGCTTTCTTTAAGACCCTGCCATATTACATCGTTAAATAACTTGCATTTAATTTTCTCTTAAAAATCGTTCTATGAAACACTATAACTAATATTCTGTTTCTTTGATATAAAGCGTATTTGATAAATCATTTGTGTACCTTCTGAGAGATTAAGATAATCACAAAATAGGCAATCCAAGTACCTCTCAACATCATATCAATAATGTTCATTACACAAATTTTTGTCGGTTATAGTTTTTTAATTTTTTACATATCATAAGATCATATAATTCATTTTACAATAGTCTTTGGGTCGGTATAACGTTAATTACAACATAAATCTATGGAATCATTTACAATTCTTTGTCGGCGTATAATTATTTTACATTCATTCTTGCTTCGGGATCCTTTGTTTTTATGATAGTTAGTTCTTAGTATGGTTTTGCTCATCCTTTGCTCAGGCCTGGGCGCGCTCTGAGACAGGGTACCTCCACTGTGGGTGGTTATCGCGGAAGGAATATAATACAAGCTTTTTATTTTCATGTCCAAGTCTTTTACTTTGCTTATTACCTTGCTTATTTGCACCTTCTATTCATCTTATTCAAGCCTCTTACTTCTATTTTGATTCAATATAAGCTCACAAAAGTCTTGCACCACCTTTGCATGAGAAGAAATTTTCGTGCCTTATGACTATGACTTGAGCTTATTTGGGTTTTGCTAGCTTGTGAGAGCTTTTGTTTCGATTTGTTTTAGCTAATTTACAAGTTTTAAAGTCGTCATCTTTAGCTTTTTAATCTTTATTTTGAGTCTAAACTAGCTTTTCATTTACAAGCCCTAGAAATATGTTTTGCTTATTTTGATTAGTTGTGTTTTCTATAGCTTATTTTGAGTATTGGTCTTGCTTAATATTGAGTTTAAATAAGTTTTTATTAAGTCTTATAAAAGTTTTACGTAAAAAATATTTCCAGTAGGTCTTAGGGTTTAATAGCGAGTATTGAGTCTATTAGGGTTTAGTAGCGAGTATGGTCCCCTTTTACATAGCGAGTATGCTATTTATTTTATGCTAGCGAGTTTCATCTTGGCTAGTAGCGAGTATGGTTCTCTTTTGTGGCGTAGCGAGTTTGTTTTCCTTTATTTACTTAGCGAGTTTGGTTTGTAGTTGCACTAGGTAGCGAGTTTCTTTTCTTTAATCATAGCGAGTTTGATTTCAAGTAGGTCTAGCGAGTTTGATTTCTTAGAGTGTCTAGCGAGTATGGTTTATAGGGTTTAGCGAGTTTGTTTTTATTTCATAGTAGCGAGTTTAGTGTCCATAGTCTTCATAGCGAGTTTCCTTTTTCATTTTAGCTTAGCGAGTTTAGATTCTTATTTTTCGAGTCTTAGTCTTTTATTGTCGTGTCTTGTTTATTGAGCCGAGCTAGGCATTTATTTTCCCTCATCGTTTATCGAGTGAGGTTTCATTTTATTAAACTTTATGCAAACCGTTCTTTATTTTCCCTCATGTTTTCTACTCTAGTTAACCGTATTTCTTTTCTCACCGTTCTTTATTTCATTTAAACTTTATGCAAACCTTTCGTAGTATAACTAAAACAAATTCAACTCTTTTCAACCCATTCATCTCACATAACTCACGACTTGAGTGACTAGATCAATTTCAACGCTCGTTGGGACAACGATACCCAGTATTCCCAAGCGGTGTTACCAAAATGACATGTTCAAAGTAGTGCATTTTCAAAATAGAGTGCTCAAAAGAATGTACTCCAAATAGTTCTAATTACAGGGTAACAATAGTGTATCCAAAATAGTTTTCAAATTTGTAAGCCGATACGATTCGTCTTTGAAATAGTGAAACAAATGTTGACTTTCCAAAATAGTAATCCAAATAGTTTGTCAAGTTAGTGTACCCAAAGTAACTTACCCCTAAAATAGTTTTCAAGTAGTATATTAATATAACACGTATTCAATTNTTTCAAAATATCGTATCAATTTGTAGATATATATTTTTGAAAAATAACGTACCGTAGTTTATTGTTTTATAAAAGTAGTAAAACAGAACATTGGTATCTCAAAAAGGTAAGTAAAAGGGTTAGGTATCTTCCAAAGATAGGGCTCGGGTTGCTTCATAGTTCCTAAGACTCCTGCTAGGTCACAATCAGCCTATTGTATGTTTTCTAGGTCTTGACAAGGTTCATTGGTTGTATCGTCGTGTTACTTCCATCAAAAGATTCATCTTACAAGCGCTATGGTACGGTCATTCTTAGACATCTAGTGATCAATCCCGGTTCATCAATAGAATGTAAGGTTTTGGGGCGGTGGGGGCTGTAACATACCCCTAAAAAGTTTATACGGTAACGTGACCAAAAGCAAATTCAAAAACAAAACAAGGCCAAAGAGACCATTTCAAAACCACAACAAAACCCAAAATTTACGAATTCAAGAAATCCAAATTCAAACGAAGCCAAAACCAAATATAAATATTCCGATAACTCGAATGCAAAATCACGCGAACTTGATTGATACCATCAATCCCAAAACATACTAGTGTGCCAAACACGATATCGATCGAGTTAGGATAAATAGCTCGAATTCAAAACAGTGACCGATCGGGTCTCACCCGACCCGGTGTGAACGAAATCAGATGGTGACGAACAAAAGTTCCATATAGACAAAAAGGTGCAACGATTCGAAGTGTTGCTAACTTCGCAAAGTTTCGTGATGCCAGTGTGTCGTGTACATATGCAAAACTTTGCCATTTTCCAAAAATATAGAAAAATCATTTCGAAACATAATCCTGTTATAACTAATCCCGGATTGATGCGAAATTCATTCCTGAGACGTAGGTGATCAAGCCACGTCCCCACTATCCTTGGTTGATTATAGGTGATCAGTCTACTTTCAACCGAGGGTCGATGAATTTAGATATACTCCGCTTAGTTATACTAGTACCATGTCTCTCATTTTAAAATCGTTTTGAAACCATGCCGAGTATCCAAACTCAAAATCAATAATATGTTACGCAAGGAAATAGTGTAATCCACTGATAGGTGCGGTGCATCAACGTAAGTACATAACAATAATTATGGCGAACAGTGAAAATGGAGTGAGCATCAATCATCAAGGCACATATTTCATCAATTATGCAATCAAGTATGGCATCAAATACACCATCAAGCATATCCTCAATCATAATCATACACGAGGCATCGGCTTGGCAGGCAGGCACGTTTTGGTCATAGGAAAAATGGTTATAGTCTGGGTTTTCGAAAATTACCAGTTCTCTATAACCTGTGGCTCTGATACCATCTGTAACACCCCGAAAACCGAATCAGCGGAAGCATACAATTCTGGAGGTGCTACTCGATTGTTATCACAACAAAAGGGTACAAAGAACGGTTTTACACAAACCATTTTAAAGAAAATATATAATTGAAATCATTCAATTTACAATAGTTAAAAAAAATTAGTGCGGAAGCTATAGTTCAAAAAAAATAGATTTAACAGTCCCAAACGGTTTTCGGAGTCTTCTATGACCAAGCCATGCCCCTTGCCAAGTTCGTCCAAGTAATATATACAGCGGCAATATCTAACACCTGAGATAAACATGCTAAAAGTCAACACAAAGGTTGAGTGAATCCATAGGTTTAAGAGTAAAACAGTTGATCACAATATTTCAAGTTCTCAAGAAAGGGGCTACGATGTTATACGCCCAAAAATACCACTGCACTAAGCTCATGACACCAAGCGTTAACCAAACCAACACCAGTAACACTGTACTGAAAATAAGTCGACAATAACCGCGGAATTTCATATATACAAATGCCCCCTACGCTAGGTACTGCCAAATACCTAGCCAACCTCAAATATAGTACACCACAATTTGCCTATCCAGCAAAAGGAGTGGGAGGGTCAATTCCTATAGGCCTATATACTATATTCGCGCTCACTCGCAAGTGATTAATGGCTCATGATCTGAGGGACTTAATAGTGGCAAAAATCGTACTTAGTGCTTATCCAACAAAATGGCTACTGCTTCACTCACAGTACCAGCATATATAAGTTTCCAGCTCAATAAACAGTTTTCAAACCATTGTGATCATAGTAAAAACAGAGCATGTATCTCACCCCAAGTAGTTTGCAAAGCAATTAAAATAGATAAAAGTGGGGCTATGGACTCACCTGAGTACGCAGCAATGCAAGATATCACAACTAGTCTCAACTAGTAAATCATAAGGCCTCAAGAATAGCGTAGGCACAACGGCATCAAGAAAGTACAAGCACAAGTCACCAAGCACAATCATCATCAAAATATAAGCACAACAGTATTGGATCGGCACAACCTAACGAGTAATATATATCAGAAATAATATTCAAGTATAATATACATAAAGTAACGTTCCTCGAATACTTGTGTATTATGAAAATGTTTTGTTTCCAATGGCGATAAAAGAAGTAAACATTTGTAACCTCGTGTGGATCTTTAGGAAAATATAATTTTGAGAATAAGACGAAGAAGGGCGGCGAAACGAAATCAAACACATAGAAGGAAATGATAAAGGAGAGTAAAACGCTCTCATGAAGAAGTCGTAAAATGTATGACCAAAGAATAACTCACGCTAAAACAAATAGAAACTATAATGAAATAATAAACGGGAAGAGAAAAGAATAAAAGAATAGAAGGAATAAGATAAAACAAACGAAAGAAAAACAATGATAGATAGTTTCGGCGTTTACCCATTTTTCCCAAAATAGATGATAAAATGTCAAATCGTATAAGCTTTGAAAATGTTTTTAGAACATCGGTAAAAGATTAAGTTTATAAAAGATTTAATAAAATTTTGGCATGACTTGCCCGTTTATACAACGTTTTCCCCGAGTCAACGACTCTTTAGTGAAATACTTATTACGTCAAGTTACCTATTTATTACTAACGTCACAACATATAATATATATTTGGACACATTATTCCCGTAAATATTAGTTGTTTAGATTATCGACCATTTCGTAGTTTTCGTACCAAATGGTCCATAAGGTCCAAATAACCAATACCGTGAATCCAATACGTCCAAATCTTGTCCATCACAATATAACATCACAGTAATAATGACAATCCGGATTCAAGTCCAAGTGTTGCAACGTCTTCTTAACTATCATCAAACCTTTATTTTATTGTTTCATAATTATTATTTCATGTTTATCATTATTCGTTAAGTTAACCCGTATCAATATATAATGGCCGAAACCGTTATCAAACCCGAGACTAGACAAACAATAACAAAAACATAATAAGCTATGCCGTGACTCGAGACGAGTCACGGCTCGAACCCAAGTGAGCCTCGAGCTCTTGGCTCAAACCAAACCCGAACAAACACAACACAACACAACATCAACAACAATCAAATACTCAGTCCAGAATCTGAGTCTCAACTACTCGGTCCCAAAACATCCATCTCCAAACCTAATCCGAGTACCACTACATCCAATCCAAACTCAAATAACCAACAAGAATGGCATCGGGGTCAAACCCTCGACTGCCGAGTCAACCACAAACCAAACGGACCAATAATAATATCCAAAAACATCAAGAATATCAAGGACATTTAAAGAACAAGAACATATCAAGAACATCACCACCGAGTCGACTGAGTCAACTCGGTGGGTTGACTGAGTCGCGAAAGAAAT
This sequence comes from Artemisia annua, assembly GCA_014162995.1. Lineage (NCBI taxonomy): Eukaryota > Viridiplantae > Streptophyta > Magnoliopsida > Asterales > Asteraceae > Artemisia > Artemisia annua. Next base: position 32,539 of record LBNU01017857.1, read on the forward strand.
AGTAGATCCACACTATATTTATGGTTAAAACATTTAGTAAGACGTTTTTATTAAAAGAAAAATATTAAAAATCGGTTTTATTAAGGTTTTACAAATTAGGGTTTCGAATAAAATCAAAAATAGTTAAAAGGGGAGGCGCGTGAGGGGTTATACCGTCGGAAAAGTGATGGTGGGTGAAGATGGTGTCTCGGTGGTGGTCTGTGGCGGCGGGGACGGCGCGTGACGGCGATACAGGGGGTTTTGGGGTGCGTGCGTAGTACGGAGGTGACGGGGATGTCCCGATCTACAAGATGGTGTAAGAAATTTGAGTGGTTGGAAAATATTCCTGCGGCGGTGCCGGAATCTGCTGCTGCTCCGGCGAGGGTGGCGGCCGGAAAAATCAAAGAGAGGGAGAGAGAGAATGAATATGTGTGTGTGTGTTTATAAAGAAAAATGAGTTAAAATGAATTTTTGGGGTTTAAATATTTTTGTGGGAGGGCCAAAGTGAAAAATTTAAATGTGAGGGTGTAAAATGAAACATAAGGGCGGAGGGACCAAAGTCGTCAAGTAGTAATTCTTTACATAAAAACGGTTCGGAGCTCATTCGATATAGCAAACGGACTCGAAAAATTACGAAACTTGCGCCATTGTTTACGAAATCATTTTTCCAATAAAATCAAGTATAAACTTCAATATCTTTCCCGAAGTCAATTTAATTCAATATATTTGACAAACGTAACACGATTCAAGTTTTCTAGGTTGTGCCGGCTCGATAAAGGAATAACACTCACATTAAATAAGGTAGTTCACGGTTTTTCAAACCCAAACAAGTTCAAAGAAGCTCAAAAGCTAAAGAAATCAAAAGCAATGGTTTTGGCTCGTTAAATAAGTTAAGAAAAATTAACGGATGTTACATGTCATGTGTAGGTAATTTTTGTATTCAAGTTTTAAATTTATACTTTGAAGATTTTACCTATAACACTAACGGGCTGTTACCCGATCGATGATGAGTTAGTTGTGTTAATACAAATAAACTGTAAAAACGTTTATTAATATTTTTCGTCCATTTTCTTACGTTTTCATCCGTTTCTTTACATTTTCGTCCGTTTTTTACGTTTCCGTCCGTTTTAACTTTTTCGTCCATTTGTTTTTTTTACTCTTTCGTCCGTTTTCGTGCATTTTGTTATGTTTTCGGCCTTTTTCGTACGTCCGTTTTTTTACGCCTCGTATGTTTTTTTGTTTTAGTCCCATTTTTACGTTTTCATCTTTACGTTTTAGTCCGTTTTCTTACGTTGTCGTCCTTTTTCTTACGTTTTCGTCCATTTTCTTACGTTTTCATCTTTTCTTTACTTGTTTGTCTATTTTTTTTTACGTTTTTGTCCGTTTTTAACGTTTCGTCCGTTTTTTATGTTTTGGTCTGTTTTCTTACGTTTTCGTCTATTTTTTTTTACGTTTTCGACCTATTTTTATGTATTCGTCAATTTTTTTACGTTCTCGTCTATTTTTTTTATTTTACTCGTTTTTTACGTTTTACTCCGTTTTCGTCCGTTTTCTTACGTTTTCATCCTTTTTCTAACGTTTTCGTCCATTTTCTTACGTTTTCATCCGTTTCTTTACGTTTTCGTCCGTTTTTTTACGTTTTTGACCGTTTTTTAACGTTTTCGTCCGTTTTTTTACGTTTTCGTTCGTTTTCTTATGATTTTGTCCATTTTTTTTTACGTTTTCGTCCATTTTTCACAGTTTCTTACGTTTTTTATGTTCTCGTATGTTTTTTTACATTTCAGTCGTTTTTACATTTTCATCTGTTTTTTACGTTTTTGTCCGTTTCTTACGTTTTCGTCCTTTTTCTTACGTTTTCATCCATTTTCTTATGTTTTTGTCAATTTTTTTACGTTTTTGTCAATTTTTTTTTACGTTTTCATCCGTTTTTTACGTTTTCATATGTTTTTTTTACGTTTAGGTCTATTTTTTTAACGTTTTCATCTTTTTTTTACGTTTCAGGCCGTTTTCTTATGTTTTCGCCCATTTTTTTCATTTTCGTCCGTTTTTTACGTATTCGTCCTTTTTTACGTTTCGTCCATTTTCATACGTTTTCATAAGTTTTGTACGTTATTCTACGTTTTTTTACGTAAGAAAACGGACGAAAACGTTAAAAAATGGACAAAAACGTAAAAAAACGGACTAAAGCGTAAAAAACAGACAAAACGTAAAAAACAGACGTAAAAAATGTACGAAAACGTAAAAAATGGACGAAAACGTAAAAAAACGGACGAAAACGTAAAAAGTGTATGAAAACGTTAAAAAGTGGACAAAAACGTTAAAAAACGGATAAAAACGTAAAAAAAAAAGCACGAAAACATAATTAAACGGACGAAAATGGGCGATAACCGATTAAAAGTAAAAAACAGACAAAAAAGTAAAGAAGGACTGAAACGTAAAAAAATGGACAAAAACGTAAGAAAACGGACGAAGACGTAAAAACGGACGAAAATGTTAAAAACGGATGAAAACGTAAAAAAACAGACGAAGACGTAAATAAACGGACGAAAACGTAAAGTAACAGACGAAAACATAAGAAAATGGACGAAATGTAAGAAAAAGGACGAAAACGTAAAAACAGACGAAAACGTAAAAAAACATACGAAAACGTAAAAATCGTACGAAAACGTAAAAAACCGAACTAAAAGTAAAAAACAGACAAAAACGTAAAAAAACGGATGAAAACGTAAAATACATAAAACAAAAACGGATAAAATCAGGTGAAAAAAGTTTAAAAACGTGTAAAAACGTATAAAAATTGATAACCTAAAAAAAAAAAAAAAAAAAAAAAAAAAAAAAAAAAAAAAANTTTTCATATTTTAAAAAATAAAAAAATATAATTCCATATGTTCTCTAGAGGAAAAAAAAAAAAAAAAAATCAATCCCTTCACTAAAAATTTAGAAAAGGAACAAATTTTTCACCAAGTAAACAACTAAACAAGGTAAAGTAGTGTAAAAATTAGTTTGACTTGAACAAAGACACAAACCAAAATACGACACCGTTTCAGCGTTACCCTTCCATTACACCACCTTCTCCATCTGGATCAAACTCTGAACGTGAATTCGATCTCAACAGGTATATAATTTACATCTCTTAATTGTTAATAATAATAGATAGAGTTTCATCTTAATTGTAATTTAGTTGATTTCATAATAATGCTGTCAGTGTTTACATTTCGGCCCTAGGGAATCACATTTTATTAAGCACTCTACTAAAGAAATAAGCTAAAACGGGTTAGCTTTTCCTGATTAGGTTACCTGGGTAGGGCCAAGTTGTTAAAATGTGGCTTAAGGTTATGAAATCACTTGTTTTAGATGATAACGATATAACACTTTTCGCTCACAATGCACACCTTTCCAACACGGAGCAGACCTTTTTGGAGCGATGAGCAATGAGCTTTTTGATTTTTAGCGTTCGTTTGGCAAAAGAGCGGTGAGCTTTGCTATTTTTTAGGAAAGCTCATTTTTCCAATGCTTCTATCAGAAGCTGTGAGCGGTGAGCAGTGAGCTGTGGCTACAGCTCACAGCTACTGCTCATGGCTACTTTTGCCAAACATAGCCGGAATACTGTTACGATATTTGTTACAGGTCTTGAAAAACAAGTTCTAGAAAAGTGTCGACATTTTATTAAGCACTCTAGTCTAGGCAGAAAATAACAATTACTTGCTCAATTCCTTTCCATAACAACCTTGAGATTAACAATGCATCTATTCATGATTTTGTCTATCTGAAATGGATATTTTGTAGCTAGTTACCTCGATGGTAAAGTAAGTGCAGAAAAAGTATACATTAGCAGTTACTTCACTTGATCATGCTTTTTTTATAGGGTTAATTGCTTGAAAATGTATCATACTTGCCACTTTTTGTTATTGTGTGTACCGAACTTTTTATTTTTTTCTTATTGTGTGTACTGATGTTTCAAATTTCGATTATTGTGTGTATTTTGTGATCATTTTATATAGCTAAATAGTCACAACATACACACAATAATCGAAATTTGAAAGTTTAAATAAGAAAAAAAATAGTTCAGTACATACAGTAACAAAAAGTGTCAAGTATGATACATTTTCAAGTAATTAACCCTTTTTTATAATCTTACGTCAATATTGAGTACAGGCCGTTGGGCATAGTTTTACTTATTAGTTGCTACAGTCTACGAAACAGTTGTTAAACGTCGCTTCGCGTGATAGAGCTCTTCTGGAAGAGCTAGTATGGGATCAGATAAACCCAATTGGCACTCAGATTTGGAGTATGACAAATGGGTCTCACTTCCTGTAACTGGGCCACGGCCATCAGCACGTTATAAGGTTTGCTCAAATGTTCTCAACTGTACTTGTTTATGTATAATATTTAAACAGTCTGTTGCATCACGTATATTTTATACTGTACTAGGGGGTGTTTGTTTTAGCTTTTACAATAGGGCTTATTAGCAATGAGCCCCTTTTAGTGTTTGGATACGCTTATAAGCTTGGGCTTATGAGCTTAGATAAAGGGGGTTTTCATAAGCTCCTTTTGTATGGCTTATGGGCTTATTTAAGGTTTAGATTTTTTTTCCTACTTTCCCCGCTTGTAATCGTAAGCTAATCCAAACACTTGGTATGAGCATATAAGCTTATTCATTATAAGCTATAAGCTACTAATCAAACATAAGCGTAAGCCCATAAGATAAGCTTGGACAAACACCCCCCTTAATGGATTACTTTATGTTTGAGGTTTCATATGCTATTTTCTTCTTGTCTTGTAGCATGCTGCAGTTGTCATCGATGAAAAGCTATACATTGTTGGTGGAAGCCGTAATGGGCGATACTTATCGGATGTCCAGGTATAATCATGCGGAACCACCATTGTATTTCCACTTGTTAAAGTAGTCACGTTTTCTTGGTGGGTTAATGGTCTGTGGTTGTGGTTGCGGTTGCAGGCGCTTGATCTGAGAAACTTAAGTTGGTCCACAATTAAGTTAACAACTCAGCCAGCGGCTGATAATATTAAAGATGTTAAATTACTGGAAGTATTCCCTGCCACAGCTGGTCACAGTATGGTGGGTTTTTTTTTTTTTTTTTTTTTTCCAGAATCATCTATAACTTTCATAATCTACGTAGTAGCTAACCTAGTTTTGGTTCCCAATGCAATACTACTGTAGCTTAAGTGGGAAAATAAACTCCTCTTCGTTGGTGGTCACTCAAAGGATACCTCTGATAACATAACAGGTTAGTTCTCTTAAAGAGCTGTTTTGCTTCTGAAAATAAAATTTTCCATTTCTGTAGAACTTTATGATTTGTTAATTAACTTGTAGTGCGTTTCATTGATCTCGAGTCATGCGTGAGTGGGTTAATGGAAGCCACAGGAGAAATTCCGGTAACTCTCGAACCATTCTCTTGTGTGTGTAACTAATTTGAATACAAATTGTCACTAACACCAACTATCTACTTGTATTCTCTTTTTGGGCCCAACTCTAAGGGTAGCCTATTTAAGATGCACATTTCTGTCTTTTAGAACCCACAAACTAAGCACTTCCGTAAAGAGGAGAAATCCATAAATTGATTAAGATATGAAAGAACATAGCAAAATATTGTTTACAAAATGGTAAGGAAGCAACTATTTTGGTTGGTTCTAGGATAAGTGGCTAACCAAATATGGTATATCGGTCAAAAGGTCGGAAACCATGGTTACCCAAAAAATTGGGACCAAGGGTATATAATATTAGCCTGTGTAAGGTCATGCTACGTAGATTGCTCAACATTATCTTTGGCTTCCTTGTGATTTATCTTTTAGGTTGCTCGTGGTGGGCAATCTGTGACTTTGGTTGGTTCAAAACTTATAATGTTTGGAGGAGAGGACAAACAGAGACGACTTTTGAATGACGTTAATGTCCTTGATTTGGAGACAATGATTTGGCATGCTGCTGAGACTAAGTAAGTACATTTTAGATGAATGCTTATGCACTCATATATTTGTGCCTTTATGATTAGGTCTTCTTGGCTGTTTGAATGTCCATACAACCCATATAAGTGCAATTATGCTAGTATAATATAATTGCTTTTTGATTTGTAAGTTACGTACTTAAGTGAATGTTTTAAACATTTTTGCATCAATCTGTTGTATTTTCACAGGCAGACTCCTCCAGCTCCCAGATTTGATCATACATCTGCAGTACATGTGGACCGCTACCTGCTAATATATGGTGGCTGTTCTCATTCAACTTTCTTTAACGATTTGCACGTGTTGGATTTGGGGACAGTAAGTACTCATCTTTCTTTATGCTTTTATTTCAAGTTGTGGATCTTTCTGTTTTTACTTTTTTTTTTTTTTTTTTTTTTTTTTTTTTTTTTTTTACATTGATTGTATTCTCTTTCCAGTTTTCTTCTTTCTAATAACTATGGAAAAACATGCAATCCCTTTTCTATATCATAGAAGATAAAATAGTTTTCAAAGGCTAATGAATGCACCTGCTTCTTTGTCTTACTATAAACAGGTCGAGAACATTAGAAAATTTGATATATATAAATGTGTCACAAACATTAAGGTTTCCGTCTAAGGTATATGGGTTTATGAAGACGCTATAAGAATCTGTAATTTGTTATGGGTGATAGATACGCCGTCAAGGTGTTGTCTAGGTATAAGTTTCCCGGAGATTATTAAGTTGACTTAGGTGGGAGGATAGACTGAAGCATGGCATGAAGGAGCTTCTCTTTTCCGAGGACATGACCTCTGATGGAACGCTGGGAGAGCTAGGATTAGGATAGGCGGGTAGAAGGGTTAGCTTGTTTTTGTTATGAGGTAGTTTTTTCGTCTAGGATTTATAGGTGACTTTAGTAGCCTTGGTACATATTTACCCTGCGTTTAGCTTTTTAGAAGAATTCACCCCTGCATTTTAAGTGTAGAGAGCCATAGCTAGTTCCCTTTTGACTTTTTAGTAGCCTCTCGTGTACATAGTTGCCTTAGCAATATCTACAAACTTTGTTGCACCCTTAGGACATAGAATTATATTTGATCATAGGCCCAATTTCTCTACATGTGTTTATGCTTGTATGTTCCCCATGCCCGTATGCGTTTATGCTTATATACTCATGTATTCCTCTCCCCATATATGTTTTTTTTCATATCTCAGTAGATAACACATGCAGTCTCTATTTGCTCATTATATGCTATTCTTTCATGCGTTGTATGCTTATATGCCTCTGTTTTCCTAAGCTTTTATAATGGTATCTGTCGTTCTTCTTGTATGCTTATATGCTTACGTAGTTTCCTTACACATGTAATTTCACACAATCACACATTCACATATATTTGAGCACATTCACCCTCATACGTGATACGTACACTTCCCGGAGGTCTTCATGGAAGTAGTCTCACTCTTGGCTTACCCGAGGGTACTTGTATGATCTGTCTACATTCCACCTCCCCCATACCTCGCTCCGATGGGATTGGGTATCATTGTTGTTGTTGTTGGTTTGATATGCCAAGGATCATGCTAGACTTAGTAGGAAAGATATTTTTTTGGCACTTCCCTATATGCATGATTGTACAATGGACGTTCCTTTTTTTTCCCTCTAAGATTCACTTGCGAAGATGTTTTCCACAAGGATTAAACATATAGCAACATACTTTAGGCTATTTCCGTTTTAGGCAATCACATAAGACGTTTTCCACAAGGATTGAACGAAAGTAAGTATGCTTGCTATTTTGCGTGAAAAAGTACATTGCCTAAAATGGAAATAGTCCTAAAGTAAGTTACTATTGTGTGCATTCACCACTTCCCACAATCAACAGAAAGAATAATTGTAAAGCATTGCTGTTTTTAGACTCCTATATCATGTGGATAATGTGAATGAAGTTCAATAAAGAAACTTTCACAACCTTAAGCATACAGTCATGGTACACATCAATGAATAATGCCAACATCTTTTTGAAGGTTTGTTGTCATTGACTGATTAAAACCTAGTTACTAGGGAGATATGTGATCAGTAGCTGGACATGTACAAGAGCATTGAGTTTTCTGTCTTTACTTTAGCAAGTGATTTTTTTCTCTTGGGTTGCAGTTAGAATGGTCCCAACCCCAGATTCAAGGTAGTTCAGTGTCTCCAAGAGCTGGCCATGCTGGAGTCTCTGTTGATGAAAAGTTGTTTATAGTTGGTGGTGGAGATAATAAAAGCGGTAAGTCTCAAATGATTTTTTTCTTTTTTTGTGGAGGTGGCATTTTCAAACAATTACTAATGAATGGGTTGATTCGGGTATATTTCATCTCTTAAGGGGTCACACAAGTAGATTGAATGATTTCTTCCAACAGGAAACCAGTCATTCGGGTTGAAATTTTCCGAAAAAGTTAAACTTTTATTGAACTAATAAGATTTTCATATCATATTTGACTAACTATTTATGGAAATTCTATTTTCTTTGACAAATAGTGTTTCATGCCAAAACTATCCATTTTGACCTCTTACCAATCCACCAGCCCTGCCCATTCGGCCACCTCTAAAATAAATAACTAGGATGGTAACAAGCATGTCCATTATGGACAGACAAGGAATGAGTTATCCTATGAGTAACAAGATATCACGTTTCGTTGCAGGCGCTTTAGAAACACTGGTGCTGGATATGTCTACACTTGTCTTATCAGTCTTAACAAGCGTAGGACAGAAAAATCCACTCGCTAGTGAGGTCACTGCGATTTGCCTTTGTATTTACTTCAAAAAAGAAACAATGTTCTTTGTTATTTACATGTGTCTTTTCTAACATTGAGTTCACCTAAGGAAACATTTGTTTTTCTTCCTTCTTTCCTTTTCTTATTTTTTCTGTTTCTTGTCTTCATTTTTTCCAAATTTTGAAACAGGGTCTCACCATATCATTAGCAATGGTAGACGGCGAACAGTATTTGATTGCATTTGGTGGATACAATGGTAGCTACAACAATGAGGTATATTGATCATTATTTTAGTTTTGAGAAACAACAATCTCGACATGCATTCACCAGCATACACTGTATTCTTTGTGTTAAGGCTTAAAGAGATTTGGCAATTGATCATGTATAGCTATCGAAAGTTAACATGCAAAATTCATTTTCCGTAAGCCTTGTTCTACTGAAAGAAAATCAGATAGGCGTAGGTGCATAATTTTGAGCCCGACTTAATAGCTGAAGTTATTCCAAGCCTAATATAACTGTGATTCCTTAACATTGTAAAATTTATCTACTAATAGTCGAGACTCAAGATCTCTCTGCTATTCACATAAATGTTTTCTCGAATTGTACTTCTACCAGCTTTTTCATACAAAACATTCCTGTTATTCATTTTGTCATATCTTGATATTACTGTCAGTTACTCAGTTATTAATTTAAGTTGTTTTCTAATATTAGACTATTTTCTTTCAATGAACTTAATAGGTTTTTGCAATGAAGCCTAAACCAAAGGACTCCAAACACCCAAAGATCTTTAAATCGCCGGCAGCTGCAGCAGCAGCAGCTTCTGTAACTGCTGCATATGCCGTAGCTAAATCTGAAAGCCTAGATATGACAACTATTGAAAATTCAAAACCTAAGGTGGATCTTTCGGTTGAATTTGGTGTTATTAAAGAAGAGAAAAAGGCTCTGGAATCATCCATCGCCTGGGTTAAAGCAGAAAAGTCAACGCTGAAGTCAAAGCTTGATGAAATTAATGAAACGCATGCAGACTTATCAAAGGTATGTTTAAGTTGAAAGATAAATATTATAGGTACTCGAATTGTTGATTAATCAGAATTCTTTCTCCACTTACTGCAGGAATTAAATTCCGTACAAGTTCAACTAGCTGCTGAGAAATCTAGATGTGCTAATCTGGAGGTCCTCTTCTTTCTCTTCATTTCCTTACATTAGTTCAACTTAAGATTTACATAATATCATATAACTTGTAGCGGGTGTCTCTTGAAAGTTAAATTTTACGCTTTTCAATTATTTCGCTAAAATTAGAGTTGGATCCTCATTCTGTGCTAGAGGTGACAAGATGGGCGGTTCAGGCAACCATGGCAAAATGGGTTCGGGTTGAAACTAGCCGAAATGACCCACAAACACATTTTTGTGCATTTAAAAAAGAAAAATTAGATAGTCCTTGTTGCGATATACACAATAAGAGTGTAAATCTTTGAACATGAATGTTCATGACTTGTATGCAATAATGCATTAAAAGGAGACTTCGGCGGTTTGGCCGATTTTCAACCTGTGTAACCCAATATATAACCCATTCACAAGTAAATGGGTCAAAATTTTCACTTATTATGTATGATGGTGCTGATTTCTTACAAGCTATTGGTTATGGGGAATTCAGGCACAAATTTTGGAGTTACAAACGACACTATCATCTATGGAATCCTTAGAGCAGAAGGTTCAAGCACTCCGCTCACAGAAATCCGGCCATAATACTTCTGTCCAGAGACAAAGTTCAGGTGGTGCCTGGAGGTGGATGGCTCCATAGACTTTTCAAGTTCATCCTTAACTTTATAACCGGAACAAGATCTCGAACTATTGCTCAAGCGGGGTCAAATGGTCAACTCTCATGAAGGAAGGTGTTTTCGAATCCATGCTTTTTAAATTTGTCAGTTTGCCCTTGTTCCAGTTTCGTGGTTGTTTCCTTTTAATTTGTTAAAAAGTTATATTAATTTCTTTTTCTTTTTGTGAGAATGCAATGCTAATTTCGTATACACCTCTGATACTTGAACCATTATCTGTTTTAGTCTGTATACAACTTTTGATTGTACTTGTTCATCCATGAACTTGATGCTTATAAGAAAGATAAGTTGACGAATAATTTGTTCCTGACATTTTTGCATAATAAAATTGCAACTAGCAATTGCATATGTGAGTATCAGTGAAGCTGTAATCTTTTTTACAGTTTGGATTGAAAGTTCTGTTTGCTATGTGTTAAATCTTATCGATGAATATTGCCAGCAATACTTTGGTATTTTGTTTAGTTCAGTACCAGCAACAAAAATGAATGACTTGGTCTTCGCTGAGTTCAGTACCAGTTGCTCTAATATATGCCGTAGGTATCTCTCCTGCCTCTTCATCTTCAAGTCTACAAGATTATGAAAAGTATGTAATTAATTTAATAATGGTCTCAAACAGAAACAGAAACACAAACACTCAGAAGTCAAACTCACGGTGTAAGTGTATAACTGCTGCATCAAGTTGATGGGAATGATTCATGGCTTCCAATTCTGCTGGAGCAACCTGCATTCATAAGTCATGTTATTTCATCAGATATATATTCAACCTCAACTTAGAAAGAAGCATAGTTAGGTACACCCATAGGTCGTCAAATGGGTGCAACGGAGGTCATAATTGCGACCCTTTTAGGGTCGATATGGGTTATATTTTGTTTCTAACGGGTCAAATAAAAAATAGCTCAAAAGGAATGGGTTATAACATACACCTCTAGGTACACAGATTTTTAACACACATGAATAAGCGTTCGTAGTTGTAGGGGTGAGATGAGTATTGATCACAAATTTTCTAAAGATCAATTAAACAAATCTCCACCATTTATGTTTTCATCAAACAAAAAAATAATAATAAAAAAAAAAAATCAACTTCCACCCTACTTTATAAAATTAATAACCGTTACGCAAAACTAATCATGCAATCACGACGATAATTAAATCATCTTTCTGATAGAGGGCATTTCTATATACTTTTGACAAACTTTTTTTCGAGTTTATTTTTGTGGGTGTTGAAATTTACATACTACAAAATCACATGTGATTTGTCAAATATTTGAATGCGTACAAGCTCTAACCACTAAACGACCTAACCCGTCTAAAAACCCTAACGCCTAAACCCTCTAGAAACTTTAAACCCCTAAAAACTCTAACCCCTAAAAACCATTAAACCCTAGAAAAGCCTATCCTCAAACCCCTAAAACCCGTAAACCATAAAAGAATCTTAACCCCTAAAAACCCTAACAACTAAGCGCTAAAAATCCTAACCCCTAAACCCTATAAAACCCTAAATTCCTAAAAACCTAACCTCTGAAAAAATCTATCCTCTAAGCAAATCCTAACCCATAAAAAACTAAAAAAGCCTAACACCGAAACCCTAACCGTAAACCTTAACATGTAAACCTTAAAAACCTAATCCCTAATCACCCTAAAAACCCTAAGCCCCCATTAAACATTTATAGTTGAAATTTTAAAATTTACATCACAAATCGCATGTGATTTAGTAGCATGTCTATTCCATTACCCGCAGAAAAACTAAAAATTAAAGTTCGTCGAAAATATATAAAAGTGTCCCTCTATAAAAAGATGATTCAATTCTCGTCGTGATGGTATATTTCGTTTTGTGTAAGGATTAATGGTTTGTGAGATATTTAAGTTTTAAAAGGAAAGGTGAAAGTGACATTTTTTTTTCTTTCCAATGAAAATAAGTGGTGAATATTTATTCATTTGATCTTTAAAGAATTTGTGATCTATGTTAAACTTTTCACGTACATTAATTTAGCCCCTGAATTGTATGTTGCATCCAACAAAAGGTACGCACGATTGTACCCTATGGCTTTTTTGAAAATCTTACCCAAAATTTGTGTTAATTCTACTTTTTCTCTCGCACAATCGATTTATTTCTAATTGCCTCTAATACAAAAAAAACGATAGTCATTAGAGACATTTTCCGGTGCTCATCCACATCATTACCCAGCAACTTGATTAGCTCGTTTACAAACTCAAACTGAGTTAATCCAACGAATACTCCTTAAAATAAATCTTTTTTCACAACTTGCTATATGATTCACTGTATGGCAAGCAATTATTCGGCTCCCTCAGTGACTTGTGTACATTTGACTTGATACACACCATGGTTTCTTAAAGCAAGGACCATCACATACAAATTTGATCTCTGAATGTAAAGCATATTACTATCCCTTTATTTGTTAAGTGACTTGTGTGTCTAATCTTACTATAAGAAATTTAATTTGATTCAAGCCTTAATACAAACGCGTTCTTGGATAAATCATTTTGTCTATTATATCTTTGATGGGCGAATGATAACTACGTTTCTTCACGATTCCAATTCAATAAATAGTGTTAGTTTATTACGTCAAGATTCACCTTGGATGCAGTCATACTTTTGGAGCAGCTAGGTATAATACGCTATGTTTTAACTTTTGAACTTTGATTTAAGGAAAAGGAACAGAGAATAATGTATACACAAAGCTTATGAATCTTGAAAACAATGTATACATAAACTTTGATACTCGTATTGTTTAAGGATTTTAATAAATGTCATTATTAACAAAAGACTGCATTACGCTCCTTTTAGACTCAAGTCAAGTATGCTTCCGATGGAAGTTGTTAAATTAAGTTTATTGGTAATGAATTTTTCACTTTGAAATACGAAAACACTACTTAAATTTGTGAATTATGCTGTTACCAATTACCGTTTAGCCCTCTTTATTAATAAAAGTCTTAAAAAAATTAAATTTACACATTTTCTATTTTTGTACTTATAGTTTTAAAATTTTGTAACATATAATAATTTAATACACTTAATTGAATTTTATCATGACAATTAACATCATAAACTAATCTGCAAAAAACAAAAAAGTTGTTCTTACGAAAACATATTTGTACAAATTTATTAATGGCAAATTATGCAAATGATGAGTGCTAAGTGCTAAGTCTATAATATAAATAACTAGCTTCAAGGCCCGCCCGATGAGCGGCTAGCTTTTAGAATTTGTTTATAACATAGAAGGAATAGTAAAATGCTTGATAGAATAACGTTATATTAAAATTTAACGTTTATTTTTTTAAAAGATAAAAATAACGTTTAAAAAGTTAAAACTAATTTAATGGTTGTTACTTGATACAACAACGTTAAAACTCATATAATGCTAAAAAGTAAAAATAAGGTTATTTTCTTAATAATAGTAAAAAAAAAAAAAAAAAGTACATATACTTTATTGTCGATAAAAAAAAGTTGCAACTATAAGTACCAATATGTTTTTTTGATCTTTAATTATCAAATTGAAACTTGGACGATCATTAGAAACATTAGTTTTCTGATCTTTACTCATCAGATTATAAATTATAAACTAAGGGAGTCTTCGGGCTTGCCTCTACAGTTTTTGGAACGTCCTCTTCATGACACGTACAGGCGGAAGTTTGCTCGTCAGGTTACTCTGATGCGATTTATCCAATTGATCTACCAAACCTTCATAAGCAGCTTTAATACATCAAAATACTAATAAATATAATGAACTTTAAAATGTGTAATTCTGCAATCGGTAATTTTAGTCTGACCCTTGAAACCCAAAGGTTTTCAGTGCCCGTGCGTTGGGACAGTGTGACAAATGGTATTTTTCATAAATTAATTTTATAATAAATTTCTATTTATTATACTTACTTTGAACATTATATGCATTTTTGCACACTTCTGCATGTTTCTGCAAATTTCTGCTTGTTTTCGGGAGCTGTCCTGCACACTGTAGCTTACAGTCAATACTGAAAAAGTTTATTTTTGTCAGTAAACACAAATTAATCCATTTCGGATAGTTACTGACAAGTTTCGTAATTTACTGAGAGCTTTCTCACATTTTCTGAAAAACAACGCCGCACGCGAACCGACACCACAGTAACTATGGTAAAGGTCAAGTAAATATATTTTTGAGTCAGTAAACTCATTTTATTTCATTTCTGACAAAATCGTGGCTAAAAACTTTATTTTACGTATACGTGTCCAAAAAGTCAAACCGAGACGTAACGGTTGCATTTAAGCCTAAACCGACACACGATATACCAACGGGGAGTAAAATTATATTTTCCCACCTCCCTTGGATCCCCCTAAACCGGCCAAACATACCTCCCCCACTATAATACAAAGATTTCACCTTATTAACCCCTAAACACTCTATTATCCACACTACACCCTAAAATCCAAATCTATTATCCAACTTAACTCTTTAACTAGTTATTTCACTTCACTCTCATCTCATATTTCATCTTCTCTTCTTCTTCTTGTTTTACCGAGCACAAAAACACACACACACACACACAATTCTCTTAAAAACTTTGAAGATCAAGATCATTTGGGTTATATTTACAAGAGTTTGGGTAATATATAAGTTGATTTGGGTTAAATTGGAAGCATTTTTGGTCTCCTTGTTCTTCTCCTAGCCACGTTAAACATCAAACACCATTGTAAGGATCATCAAACTTTTCTAATCTTGTTTATTTCATGTTTTTATGATGATCAAAGGTGTTACCAAGTGCTAAATGTATGTATTTTGTTAAGTTGACAAGTTTACATATACAAGTCTTGCATGCATGTAATTCGACCCACAATAAATGCTACTAGTTCATATGCATATTTCTTGCTTGTGTGGTAAAAGTTGTTGCTTGTGGTACTAATTTGTGGTACAAATGTGGTTTACGCTAATTACGCGAATTTAAGACGATATATACACTTATATGTGTATATATATAATTAGGCCTATGTAAAAATTAAGAAATTATTGGGGTTTTGAAAAACATAAAATTTTGGCTCAAGTGATGAATTGGTGGAAGTTTTATAAAACGTAACAAAAACCGGATTAAATGGTTTTGGGCTAATATTGGGCTAACGGGCCCAATAGTGAAATTTAGGCCCAATAAATATTTCGGGCGACGAAAACGAGTTTTTATATATATTTGAACTTACGGTGATTATTTTTGTAACGTAGAACGAATTAAAACGATAACTATATTAATAACGAATAATATAGTTATTACGTACTAAATTTTACGAATAAAGTGACAAGTGAATTATTTGAGAAATTGCAACATTTGGGGAAAATGTAAACGTTTAACAAACGAACGGGTCATGCCCAAATTTCTAAAAAAATACAACACTTAGAGTATTTTACAAGAATACTTACCTTTATATACTTTTCTAAATACAAGTGTATTTATTTTAAGTGCTTAATATTTAATTATATTATAAATAATAAAAGATATTTATAATATAATATTTACTCACAAACATATTGTTATAGAGATTTCTCAAGTATATTTAATTAATTATGAAACTTAATTAATTAAATACTTAACTACTACCATTATTATATTTAATATATATATATATATATATATATATATATATATATATATATATATATATATATATATATATATATATATATATATATATATATATATATATATATTT
>LBNU01017860.1:2536-14190 GCA_014162995.1 Artemisia annua
ATAAATAACCATAATCACTATATACACAACCACAAACATGAAAACTATCAAATAACGTGAAAATCTAAATCATAAACAGGAACAAAGAAAAAAGAAAAACATGTACAAAAAAATCAGGACAAGAAAAATAAACGTAGTGAATAAAAAGACCCAAAATAATAACAAAAACGACAAAAAAGAAAGAAAACATAAAAAATCGACGAAAACATGAAAATCGATGAAAAACGTGAAAAAAATCGTGAACACGAAAAACGTAGAACAAACCCGAGGCCACAGAACGACTCTACCAACCACCCGGAAACAATACGCGGAGAAAAAAAACCCGATCACAGAAACAAACACAGAAAAAAACAGAGCTAAACAACAAACAAGACGAAAACAAATCTAAAAACAAAAAGGACTGAAACAAAAGAAAATGCAAACAAAACGAACCAGAGCAACACGAAAAATTATTACTTAAATCGGACGAAAACACTATAATTTATTGGGTCGACCCGACCCAAACCGTCTGACCCATGAGCCGTTAGACCCATTTTTAAAACATGACCCATTTGACCAATGACCCATTTGACCCATAACCCATTTGACCCATGACCCAAATATATTATACTAACACGAGTCATCAATCTCTCTTATCGAGTAAGAGGCAGTAAGACAAGTCCCCCACCTCTTACTGAGTAAGATGTTATATGTCTAACTGGGTCTGACTCAAAAGAAAAAAACAAACAAGCAAAACGTCTGCCTACCTCTTTCTGGTAAGAGTAAGAGGGAGTAAGAGGACTAGTAAGACATTTTTTAAAAAAACAAACACACCCTAAGTGTTAGTTATGTTCTTGAGATAGGGGAAATGAAAAGTAAAGTAATTATAATCATGTTCTTGAGTGGGAGGAAAAGGAAAATAAATTGGTTAAATTACACATTTGCCTTTTAGTTGTTAATGTCAGATCTTTTAAAAGGGATATATTAGTCTTTACACAACATAAGTTTCCATTTCCTTTCCCTTTCCTCCCAAAAGTGGGAGGAAGATTTCTTTAACTAAACTTCCTCCCTATTTCCTTTTCACTTCCCTTTCCTCTCTTAAAAAAACTCAAGAACACAAAAGCCTATCAATTTCCTTTCCTTTTCACTTCCTTTCCAACTCGAGAACTGAGTGTTAGAGAGATCACGCGTGAGGAAAGCTAACCACATGTGAGTCCACAAGTGGGTGGTTACGCCCGGTCTTAACTTTCGTTAACCGTCCGTAATATAAAAACATGAGTGTGAAAATTCGATTAACAATTGAACATCTATGCCAAAACAACAATAAATGCACCGAAGTCCTAAAGGCATGTAGTAAAAAGTAAGACGTGCCACATTCCAAACCATACCCTCCACACTTTTCATAGTCCTCGACTCAAAACCCATCCACGACAACAAACTCACCAACCCATAAATCCTTCCTTCCTTATAAAACCCAACACCAAAACCAACTCAAATCCTCGAACCAAACCAACCCAACAAACAATGGTAGGAGTTGCAAATGAGCAAAATGATCCAATGGTGGTAATAAACAAACTAAAATTCACGTACCCAGGAATCGACGGTCACCCTCCACCTGGGTCAGTCCCTTTGATAGAAGATTTTAGTCTAAGTCTTAAGAGTGGTGAAAGATGTCTTTTGGTTGGGTCAAATGGAGCTGGGAAGACTACGATATTGAAGATATTGGGAGGGAAGCATATGGTGGAGCCTGATATGGTTAGGGTTCTTGGGAGATCTGTTTTTCATGATACTTCCTTGACTTCTTCTGGTGACCTTGCTTATCTCGGTGGTGAGGTAATAGTGCTTGCTTGTATAGTTATTTGCTATAATTATGTTAGTTATATGCAGGGACGGAGCCAAGGGGGTTCCGCGGGTGTCCGGGCACCCATGGATTTGTTGGATATAGTGTTAATTTTTGAAAAAAAAAAATGTCGATTTTTCCTAAAGTCATCTTAAATGCACCCGGTCCATCGAAATGTGTTTCTAGTATTACTGTTCAAATTTTTTTGTGCACCCGGTAATATTTGGTCCTCGCTCCGTCCCTGGTTATATGTCTAGTTATGTGTTTCTTTTGGCTGAAATGTTGGTGAATTAGAAATTTAGAATGAATGTGGGACTCGAAATAATTCGATTTTGAATATCGGGGAGGACGACGAGTTGCTATAAGGAAACTTGATAGATTCTTACTTTTAATCGCCTATGGACAACACTCATCTCGATACGGCGATACCCATGTTTTTTTATGTCGTGTTTGGTTATTTATGTTATTAGAGATCAATCAGGGATGTTTAGATGTACTTATTCAAAATGATCATTTGAAGACTAAGAACTAAATTCAGATAAAATGATATTACTAATGTAACGTGTCATTATGGAAATTTTCTTTTACCAAAGAGCAGTTCTGTTGCATCTACACCTTACTTGGCAATTACTTAACTACTTCTCAGTATCGGATTATAGAATAGATAACCAATATAATGATCATATTTGTTGAACAATGCAATAAGTGCAGATCCAACTCCCCTATTAGTAAATCCTAAGCTGAAACATAACTTCTGTTTGTGATGCTTTATCATTGTCCTTTGATCTTATAAATGATATGAGTGTGTTGAGTTTACACACTTCACCACTGTCTTTCAGTTGCGCATTGTTGCAAGTGTATAGTATCTGCTAGGAAACCTCATGCTATGTATAATTAAACAATCATTAGCATAGATGTCTGTTTGGTTCATCCAACATGGTTATGTCCATAAGACATAAGCAATTATAACGA
This sequence comes from Artemisia annua, assembly GCA_014162995.1. NCBI lineage: Eukaryota > Viridiplantae > Streptophyta > Magnoliopsida > Asterales > Asteraceae > Artemisia > Artemisia annua. The sequence continues at coordinate 5,328 of LBNU01017860.1, forward strand.
CTTTTCATTATATGGAAAAAAAATGTAGAATAGAGAATTCATAAGAAGTACAGAGTGTGACCAACCGTAAAGCTAGTGGACTATCTATAGGATCCAATCAATGGCTGATCTAGAAATGTACACGTTTTGTGCATTTTCATCTCTTTTAAGACATTGTATACCAACTAATTTGAATTTATAGGTGGATTAATAGGAATTAACAAATATGCAAGGTGTACCTTGTTAGGTTTTGTTAGTTTAGGCTTAGGCTATATCAATGTTCTGTCCGCTGAGAATTGGAAAATAGCACTTGAGAGCTCAATATAGCTAAATTGAGTTTTACATTACAAAATGCTCATTCAATAGTATTTAAAGTATGTTTTGGATCCTTCTAGTTAGAAATGGTTGAATGTTGAAAATCTAAGGGTCTTATTCCTACGAATAATCTATTAAACTTAGTACTTCCTTTACTTTTTACTGTTTACTCTATGGTGCACCACTGCCCGTACGTCAGTATAGTTGCTTAGAGCTCTGAAAATGGCATGTAAGACGTAAGTCAAGAGTACATAATCATCGTTTAAGAAGTTCTAGTAGTAGTTATGTTCACAGAGTCGCAAATAGTATCTTGATATCAAAAATTTTCACATTCTATCAAGTCATTTGCATCTATATTGCATCAGTTATTGTTTTGATCCGATATAGAGAGTCAGATGTTGCAAATCTGTGGAACCAGTTTGCTTTTCCCTTGTTCTTCCTTTAAAATGTATGGACTCATTCACATTGCTGATAATTAGTAGATCGCACTTTTGATTTGTTGATCTGGTAAAAAGTCCTAAAAAAGCGGGAGTCTTTCACAGTAAATACAGACATTAGATACGGGTTTCTTCGGTTGTTTATTGGTTGCTGTTGATAATAATGTACATGCTAGAACTAATATCCCAATTGTCTCCAATTGCTATCTATTGACAGTAATTGCTTTTTATCCACAACACTCCAAATTTTGGTTTTTAGAAACGGGTATTTTGATTATTACTTTATTAGATTATTGATTGAGCCAAAAAGTTCATTTTTTTTTTTTTTTTTTGTGAGACAGTGAGAGTTTGTGTTTTTTTGGGTTCTAATAGTTGTTTGAATGAACAGTGGAGAAGGGAAGTTGCTTTTGCTGGCTTTGATGTTGCTATCCAAATGGATATTTCTGCTGAGAAAATGTTATTCGGCGTTGCAGGGGTTGATCCTCAACGAAGAGCTGAGTTAATTAAGGTATGTTAAAGAGACATTTTACATCGTTTCATACTTTCATTCATTTCTCATACACTTTTTTGTGGGACCAACAGTATGAAAAACTAACATGTTGACTCAACCCATCTTTAATTTACTCAGACTTGGAAATTTGTCTGTTAGACCTTAAAAGTCAAAGTGAATCTCAGTTTTTGTGACCAAGTACATAAGAAAATGAATAGAAAATCCAATTCTAAAACTATTTTTTCAGTTGAATACTTGAATGTATCCATTTGACATTTATCTAAATTTTAAACAATTCATCTCTATAATGATATTATAGATTAGTCAGTATTAGTCTTACCTTCCACTTTATGCTTTATCAGTTTCAAAGTAAGGAAATGTATTGAAGTATTTGAACATCACAGGTTTTAGACGTTGATCTGTCATGGAGGATGCACAAGGTATCTGACGGTCAACGAAGAAGAGTACAAATATGCATGGGCCTTCTAAAGGAATTCAAGGTACTAGCTTAATTATATAAGTTGATGATATTGGTTTGGGTCCTGGTTCCATGCTACATTTTCCTTCTATTTTGACTAAACTGTAACTTAGATAAGTTTGACGATTGTTGTAAGGGTTAATTACCTGAAAATGTATCATACTTGCCGTCTTTTGTTATTGTGTGTACTGAACATTTTTTTCCCTTATTGTGTGTACTAAATTTTCAAATTTCGATTATTGTGTGTATTTTGTTACTATTCAGCCATGTAAAATGACCATTTTACCCTTCGAAATTTGATAAAAGTAAGGGTAAAATGGTCACAAAATACACACAATAATCGAAATTTGAAAGTTTAGTACACACAATAAGGAAAAAAAAAAAAAAGTTCAGTACACACAATAACAAAAAGTGGCAAGTATGATACATTTTCAAGCAATTAACCCATTGTTGTAATGATGTTTCAAGAGACGGAGTGTTAGATTCTCATATTCCTTTTTTGAAACATTGACCATTAACTCGAGTAAGATTTGATACTTGTGTTAAGTTAATCTTCTGCGACCAATATGTGTGTAGGTTCTTCTTCTTGATGAAATTACGGTTGATCTAGATGTTCTTGCTAGAGCTGATCTTTTGACATTTCTAAAAAAGGAATGTGAAGTGCGCGGTGCTACTATCATATATGCTACACATATTTTTGATGGTCTTGAGAATTGGCCTTCACACATGGTAAGCTTTTAGCCATCTATGCATTAATGTGAAGCTATGTTTGGGTATTGTTCTTGTTATGTATGCTATTGTGGTAACAAAAGTATTGTCATTGTTTAGGTTTATGTTGCTAATGGGAAGTTGCAGTTAGCGTCGACTATGGAAGATGTTAGAAAGATGAGCAATCTGTCTCTGATGGTGAGTTGCCCTTCGTTTTGCATTTATAATTTAATATACACGTGCACAATGCATTCATGTACAAATTAAAAAGGAAGTGTTTCTTTTTATAGATATTCCTAAATAAATGATAGGGGTAACTTTTTAGCTAAGTTTTATTTCATAAATATCACCGTATACTTGGCAGATGCTAAATTAAAAGCAATTATACCTTTGTAGCTATTAAGGGGCAGTTTACATGTTGCACCTACCGTTTGACTTTTAAGGTCAAATGTACCCACTTTGAACTTCAAAGTGGTTTCAAGTTGTTTACACATAGGAAATGATTTGACCTGAATACTCAACATGACTGTACCAATCGATACATAATTTGTTTGTGGTTGCAGAGAACAGTAGAGCAATGGCTGAGGAAAGAACGAGACGAGGAGAGAAAGAGAAGGAAAGAGAGAAAAGCAAATGGACTTCCAGAATTCGACAGGCGTGTTGATGGCACTCGGGTAACTGGGGATCCGGTCCGCGTGGTCAACAACGGATGGGCTGCTGGAAGGCTGAATTCAACACTTGCTGGTGAAGAGAACTTTGTCTATAGTTCAAACAGGGTTATGAGACAATAGCCAAACTTGAAACCCACAACAAAAGTCAAAACTTATAGTCATACCCACTACAATAGTCAAAATGTAAAGTCATGATAGTCAAAATGAAGCCCAATCCAATTGTGTTTATTTTTTTCCCTCAAACTTTACACAATCCTCTCTCTAGGTGCTAAAAGCAAATCTGTAACTAATGCACAAAAGGGTAAAATGTACCAATTGTATCTTATAGAGTCGAAGTGTGTGAGAAATTTGTATTTTCGATTTCCTTAAAGCCATGAATGCCTTGTTTGAAATAATTTGTGTTACTTGTATCAAAGGTTCAACAATTATTACTTATTTATTCAATCAGTTGCCTCAAACTTAGATCTCTGTTTCAACAGTCCCATACGTAATAAGTTAATACAGTCGGATGAGTGATTCCGAGTTATACCAGCTGCTTATCATATGCTATACAGGAATACTTTCTTCTCGCTATAGCAAATTATGATAATCTTGGCATGCATCCTTGCTACTAATCTTAGAGGTGTAGTCGTATAAGTTCTCACAGTGTTATTCTTGCAATCCAATATCGAGCACCACAATCTCTCTGTTCACCAATGTTTGGTTACTATCTTTTCTTTCTGTTACCTGTATGTAGCAATCCTCAAATCTTGTATTTTCCATGAAACAATGCATCTCATAGCTATCATTTTACCTTTTTCATATGAAGTTTTCATCTTTTACTTTTCCCTCGTCTAGCAGATTTAGCTGTATATTATGTCACGATGATTTCTGCAAATGCCATACCCGGCCATGTCGTGATTCATGTTAACAATTCGTAAGAGGGCGGACAAAGGGACTGAGGGTATTCCAGACATCTTAAATGAACTGATTATCTAATGTAGTTTTTACCGATAAATAGCTATTTTAGGCTTTTACATGAACTGTTTTTCAAAAGTTTGTGTATACAAACTGATAAACTCAACTGGTGCCGGACCTAGATTAATAGTTATCAAGTGCACACCGAAGGCTTTTGGTTCAATGGCATGTGAGTGACTCATCAACCAAGAGAATTTGAGTTCAAGTATCGTTGGAGACATTTGTGAGATATTATGTGTGAGATAGGAGATATATGCCGTTTAATAAACTGTCGTTAAAAAAAAAAGGTTAAAAAAAACGTTATCACGTGCATTTCATTAAAACAATAGAATACTCAAAATTTGGACAATGTACACTTCTCAAAATGGAAATTATTGACCTAATTTTACGCTATGATGAAAAAAAAAAAAAAAAAACTTAACTCACATGCATGTCCGCCCCAAATTCATCCTAAAGGCTTTAGTCTCAACGTATGTGAGTGTCACATCAACCGCAACGTTATAAGTTTCACTATTTAAGTCTGGATGGACGAGACATATGTGAGATACTATAAGAAGAAAAAAAACAAACTAATAAATACGTAACTCACACTCAGCTTAAAATGCAACCTCAAAACACAATCAAAGAAAGCGATTTCCAATATCCAAAAGTACAAAAAAATATGTCTACGCAGTCAATGTGAAAAAGCTAGTGAGCATAAAAAAGTTTAGAATTATTCGTGTAAATTAATAGTTGATTTTTCAGTGATGTTTCTTTTTGAATGTTTTAATTTAGTTGTATACTAATAATAATAATAAATTTTCAAAAAAAAACTAATAATAATAATAATAATAATAATAATAATAATAATAATAATAATAATTTTTCTTTTCGACGATTCTCTATGACTCAAGACATTGAAGCACGTGCTGCTCCACATATTTTTAGTAGGATTAGTTTTGCTATCGCTAGGGGTGTGGGGGCCCAGTTAGTCTCTCGGCTCCCCACCAATTTCTTGTAAAATCCTATATGTTTTTTTTAATAAAGTGATGTTATTATTAAAAATAATAATAATAATAATAATAATAATAATAATAATAATAATAATAATAATAATAATAATAATAATAATAATCAAGTTTAATGTATTACTTTTTCCGTGTTAATGTTAGTGACACTAAGTATTGTGGTCATCTCCTGTCACATCAGCGTCAAATTAGCTTTCTTTCTTAAATAGTGCACTCATCCACAAGTTGCTAATGGTGACAATAGTATCTTTTAAATTTTTTTAATTTTTTAAATTAAAAATTAAAACTTTTATTCATTACATTAATAAAACATTATATAAATTAAAAACGTAAATGTACGGAATTAAAATATGATACGAAAATTAAAAACATTACACGAAAATAAACATGCTTCGAGCTTTTACATTGCTCTGTAATTGTTAATGAATTTCTTCTTTCTCAACAATGCTACGAAGCAAATCGTTCCTAGCCGACACCAAGCTGTTTACATTTCTCATACCGGCTCAAGTCGTCCTTTTCAGAGTGTGCAAACAGTAGTTGATAAGAGGATGATCAGGCAACGAACCCCACCCTCATCATTTCATGACCACGGCTACACCATTTGATCAAGATAGCAACTCAACACGTTCAACAATTGATTCGCCAGTGAAACCTCAATAGCAAGTTCTTCTCGTAGTTGCATAAGGATAGTTTGTCTTACATCATTTGGTTCGGTAGCCATAATATCCGTTGTGTGAAAACATGAATGACAGTTGGGACTTGGGAGAGTTTAAAAAGAATGTGCGTGAAAAATAAATGTTGGTAAAAAGGTATTTATCAGGGTTCTAAATAGCGCGCTATAGCGGCGCCATAGCGTGAGGCGTGGCCTCCACGTTACGAAACAGGTCAAGGCGTCATCTCTAGGCGTAGCGTGCAACAAAGCGTGATAAGGCGTGATAAAGCGCGCTATAGCGCAAGGCGTGGCGCCATTTTTTGAAACTTTTAAGATTTTATTATTTTTTTTAATTTTTTTAAAGAGATTTATTAGACTTGAGCTTATTTACAAGTATTTATTCTGGCTTAGTAAATCCATAACCGAGTTTTAAGCGTATTAGCTAACTAATATTGACAACTCTATAAATATTTTTTGCCGCTTTGAATCACGCCTTAAAAACGCTATGACGCAACGCCTCCCCATGCTAAAGGCTTGAGGCCTTGGCCCTATGTCCCGCTACGCGCGCTTCACGGCGATTTTACTAACCCTTGGTATTTATTTCCGGGGGTAACGAGTAGCTGTTGGAGTAATACGAATTTAAAAAAGAAGTTATACACATACAAACAAACTAGAATTTCATTAATTTAAATAAAAATACAAATTACAATACAAAATATAAAAAACAATATGAAAAATAAAATACAATCGTCCTAATTGTATTTTTCATGTAGCCAAACAAATTTAGCGTTAATTTGTTCTTGCATTTTTGTCGCTTTTTAAATCTCGTAATATTTTCAAGATTTTTCATTAAAAAAAAAGTCTTAATCAAAGCACAGTTCTTTTGCGGAATGTCATTGCATTTCTCTTATGCATTCTTTAGATCATCTTTATATGTGCTTGCATTCTCAAATTACACGACTAAGTCGATAATCGCTTGCTGACGAACGTTATCCTTCTTAATTAGTTTCTCAATACAAGTTTTGATTTCATCGATGGTGTGTGAAAGCAAACAATTCATAATTTTAAGTAAAGAAGTATGATAAAAATAAGAACATCAGTGGGGTTTTATAGAGAATAAAGTGGGGTTTATTAGTTTATTTTTTTTTTATTTTTTTTTTATTTTTTATGCATTTTACATGTTCCAACGTTTAAAAAATTGTGAGTTGTGTCCAATTACTCGGTTGCCTGTCAAACCGAAATAATTTAAAACTTTGGGAGTGACCGGTCATCAATTCAGTTGGGCTAGTAGTAAGAACGCGATCATCAATTCAATTGGGGTAACCGATATATTAGAACTAGCCTAATAAAATTATTATTTACAAAAGTAAATAAAACATTAATTAACTGTCAAAGGTAAAACTATCGTCTTGTTGCTTCTGCAGAATTCAAAACAATAATTAATACATTTATTAAATTGTATTAATTATGAAACACAAAGAATATCATTTTATAATTACACAATTTAAATTAGATATTAATTTAATTAATTATGGTAAATTTTAGAACGGAGAGCAGGTAAATAAGTGGAAATAAATAAAAAAATAAACAAAGATAGAAATGCAGTAGTACTACAGTAGTATCTATATTAAGGACACATTTCTCTTTCTTCCATATTTCTTGAGTTTTCTCTCTCATCAATCTCAATCCTCTCTCTCTCTTTCTCTCTCTCCAGAAAAGAAAACAAAAGAAACCCTAAAAACAGCCGTTTACCCCATACCCTCCCCCTAGTAAGTTTTCTCTCTCTTATATCACAAATTTAACAAATTTTTTTCTCTTTCTCTTTCCATTTTGTTAAAAAATAATGTTTGCTCTTTTTTATCTTTATTACTTTATATAAACCACCGACACAATTTTGTTTTTTATAAAACTTTTCATTTCATATCAAGATCTGTTCTTTTTTTTACATTTATGTTTTTTTTACATTTCTGTTAGGCATTGGTTTTGGATTTTGAATTTGAATATGGATCTGTTTGTTTTGTTGTTTTATATGTTAGATCTGGGTTTGAAATGATTGAATTGGGTGTTTTTGTTCTACATTTCTGGGTTTAATTGAATATTTATAAAATTAGGGTTTTTTATATTTGCATTTTGTTTTAATTCGGAAATTTGGTTGTTCAATTGGTAAATTAGGGTTTTTTGCTGTAAATTTTGATAAATTTAGGGATTTATAATTGGTTTTAATTGATAAAATTAGGGCTTTTGTTGAATACTTTTGGGGTTTTTTGCTGCAAGGTTTTGATTGTATATATATGCTAAAATGAGGGCTTTTTATTGGGTGTTTGGTTTAATTCGAGCATTTGATTGTTGAATTGCTAGAATTGGGGATTCTTGTTGGTTTAGTTGCGCGATTATGTCCAGTAGCTGAAATTAGGGGCTTTTTCTTGTAAATTTGGGTTTAAATCGAACATTTAGTCAATTGCTAAGGTTAGGGTTTTTTCTGGTGTAAATTTGATTATTGAATCGGCAAAGTAGCGGTTTTTTGTTATACATTGTGGTTTAATTAGAAGTTTTGGTTGTTCATATAGTCTGAGAATCTGATTGTTTCAATTGCAAAGCAGGGCATTTATTGTAAATTCGATATTATTATGCTATTGATAAATTTGACATACTGAATTGAAGAGGGTTTAGTTGCTTATATTTTAGAGATTGAATTACATTGTGAGGTTATACTGAAAGATGAAAACCTTGTGTTGAAATATTTGTTTTTTTTCCCGGCTTTATTTGTATTTCAGATGGATGACGATGGACTGAATATACGAAACTGGGGCTATTATGAACCACCTTCATTCAAGGAACACCTCGGTTTGCAACTAATGTCTCCTATGATTGACCACAGAGACACGAAACCTTTCTTGTCTCCACGTGAACATCCGATCATGGTGAACCCGAATGGGGTGATGCCTTACCATCACAATCACCTTCGCAATTCTGTTGTTAACGAATCACCTTTACCGATGCAATATATGAGGGATGGTTGGATACAAAGGGACCGGCACCATCATATGTATCCTGGTAACAATAATTATCCGCTTATTCACGATTCTTCGGGATCACAGTCGATGCACATGATGCATCAGCTTGATCCGTCGAAGAATCATGGGATGATGATGGAAGATAGTGCAGTGTC